>OZ038452.1:24390196-24422390 GCA_964036195.1 Sphaerolaimus hirsutus
AAGATTCCAATGTTCTTCGGAATATCACGTCTTTGACCACTGCAAATTTTTGTTGTATTTTGAATAGGGAATATCTGTGAATGTGGCCACACAAGCTATTTTTCATAATTCCAATTTGAAAACTCATTCAAAAACTGAATGGCGATGTGAACGTTGATTGACACTTCCACAATCCTGTAACCCACCACTTAGACTCAGCGCACTAACTAGTATTAGGACTCAATTATTAGTTGACAGAAATGATAGTTCCAGGAACTACGGTTTAGTGAGATCGACAAGATTATGGTCCAGTTTTCAAATTGGAACCGTGAAAACTAGCCTGTGTAGGCCCACCCACACACACACTAGTTTATCATTATGAAATGCTCAACCATTTTGGTAAACTGTTTGCACAAAACAGTGTGCAGAGTTGTACAGTGTTTCATAGGGTTGTGAACCCGACCCGACCCGACCCAACCCGAACCCAATACCCGCACACTTTGTGGAACCAAAACACGATACCCGAACCTGACTCTGCTACCCGAACCCGATACCCGACCTCAATACCCGAACCCGCACTCAATACCCGAAAATACCCACAAAAATTTCCCACAGTTCAATCTTTCAAGCAGATTAGAAGTGTTGTGAATACAACTTCCAGTCATTTCATGCAGTTGGCATTTAGATACTTCTAATTGGTTTGTTTCAATTACCCAGTTCAGACATGATTTTATTTTGTACTGCATGTTTTCATTCACATTTGAAAATTTTGATTCAATTGAAGACAAAGCTACCTTTCCCTTGGCAAAAATGGCTGCCAGATATCTGGGTGCACTTGATTCCAATTTTCTCCTCAGAGTGTGTTCAGTTGCACTGGTTCAGTGAGGTAGACAGTCTGACTAGGTGCACTGCCAGGCACGGTGCCAGAGCAACTTGGACACATGAAACAGGGCTAACAGCAAACTGAGTCCGTGGCACACAGATGACAAATGAGAAAAGTGCAGTGAGGTTTAGCTGGATTGGCATGTGAACCTTGGGCAAGAGGCAAAGCTAAGTCCACTAAGCTGATGACCAGAGGAGATTTGTGTTCATGATCTGGTGTGGTTGTGTTCTTGGTGAAATGTCGCTTGGTGACACAGGTCTCAAAGGTAAACATCTCATATTCATAGATAGGCAAACTCCTAAGGGGACATGAATGATGAGGGAAAATGATTCAATGAACATCAACTGACCTGAACACACAAGTAGTCACTACTCAAGATTGGTTGAAACATAAAGTTTAACAGTTCAGACCAATCACTCAAAACCTATCCAACTGGAGGAATGCAAGTAAATAGAATGTAGTGGACTATAACTACAACACCAGCCACCATGGTGTGAGGATGTCCCACAACAAATGGGGTTATGTTTTATATCACAATTCAATGGTCATGCTTTTTTCTTGAGTAAGATGATTTTCATGGAATAACTGTTGAGTCTCCATGTGTATTTGCATTTACTTATACACCTTGTCATAGATGCTGTATTTTTGTAATTCAATCGAATATTTACCATTACATGATACCCAACAATTCTATTACCCGATACACAACAATTCCATCACCCGATACCTGACAATTCTATTACCCGATACCCGACATTTTGACCAGAAAACCCAACCCGATACCTGACCTCAATACCCGAACCGGAACCCAATACCCGCAAAAATTTTGGAACCAATACAGGATACCCAACCCGAAATTTTTAGGACCCGATACCCGATACCCAACCCGAAAATTTTGGAATTCCCAACCCTAGACTGTTTCATACTGTTCTGTGAAACAGTTTGCCAAAATGGCTGAGCATTTCATAATGGTAAACTGGTGTGTGTGGGCACATTACATGTCAGAATAAATAATTGTTTCCGCAAGATTTTCTGCATGAAGAAAATGTTCCCAGCCAATAAAATTGCAGGAAAAAACTTACAACTTAAAAATGTGAAAATAAAAAAAACACCAGCCTACCTGCATCCCTGGCTGCCAATATCCCAAGTGACCAGTGCCTTTCTGCAACCATTTTTACCAGCTTCCAAATTCAAATCATCACTCCCCGCCTTTTCGATCATTTCCATCGCCACCATATCAACCACTTCTTCGACCATGTTTGACTTTTCGTTTAGGGAAACTATTGAATTGATGCCGCGGCTAGTTTGGGGTGATAAAACGCCGTTACTGCGGTTGTAGTTTGCCGTCGCTCTGCTGGGCGTCCGCTGACTCCAGCCGAGACTGCCCGACTGCCTATTGTAGTATTTGATTGAATTATACTCGGGGGACTTTATGCCCTATATTTTTCGCGAGGAAACACTCTATCGGTGTGAATCGTCATCTTTTTAGCCGCTGTCCAACTGGTTCCGGTGTGAAAAACAAAAGCGAAAATCTGCGTACCTAATGAAATGTTTGGCCACGCTCGAACTCTTTTAAGTACGAAATTTTTCCTGAATGTCAAGGTCATATAAGAAACGTTTAGCAGAACAGTGTAAAAGACAGCGATAAGTTCCGCTGAAGATAAATAGAATATTTCTGGCTCCAGAAATCCGACATATTTACTTCAAAATAGTATGGTCGGACGGCATACAAACGAATCTATTCTTTTCTTATTTTTTTTTTGTGAAAGATGAGTCCTTAAACTTTTCAGTTTGACATAGATATTTGATTTTGAAAAAAACCGTACATAAATATTATCTATTGGTAGAGTATCATGTCTGCCGAGTATACTAAACAGGGTGCACGCCAGGTCCGCCACCCAAATTCTGAGTCGGTGCCGGATGCCATATCTCCAGTTGTAATGGGGGGATTTATTCGAAATTTTGAGGGCATACACTCGAAACCCACCCACTACTATATACGGGCTGGGGAAGGTCGGCGACCCACCTGAGTGTGGGTCGCCGACCTTCCCCAGCCCGTATATAGTAGTGGGTGGGTTTCGAGTGTATGCCCTCAAAATTTCGAATAAATCCCCCCATTACAACTGGAGATATGGCATCCGGCACGGACTCAGAATTTGGGTGGCGGACCTGGCGTGCACCCTGTTTACAATATTTGTAGTAATTCAATCAAATACTACAGTATGTAAAAGCCCATCTTTAATCAGGTTTGTTAACAGTACTGAACTTTTTCAAAGAATGCATAAACGTAAAGTATTTATATTTTACTCACCCGAGTACAGAAAACATATTTATCAAACTACCGTATCACCTCGAATTATCCCCCCCCCTTGAATTAATCCCCCTCGAATTAACCCCCCCCCCCTCAAAATGGGCTGGGGAAATAATAACCCCCCCCTCGAAATACCCCCCTTTGGACATGATGTACGTCATGTACATAATAAATAAGTCATGTATGCAATGTACATGATGTATATTACTGTTAATTTGCATTGCAGCTAAACTCGGCAGACATGAAACGAATCAGGTATTCGGCCCTTGGTTACCAATGACGTATCTTTTTCAATTCGAACTTGAATGGACGGATTCCATTCGGATCACGATGCTTTTGATTCAATCCAACTTTTTATGCGAGAACGAGATGAGTTTGATAGACAAATCGTTTTAGAAAGTCAGATTGTAAGGTCGGATCTTATCGTCGCAGTCTGGACGAATTCCTTCAAAAAAGAACGTATGAACTTCCCAGAGCGTCCAAGTTACCTTTGCGTTGAATACGAATGAGGTAAAAGACGCTAGATTTCCGCTCTCGTCAACGAAAATGACCGCGGTATCCAATTAAATCAACATGTGTGTCAACTCTTGTGTGCGCCGCCATTAGCGACCAATTGCGTTCGCTTAATCGCATTCCGCAGCCATTTTTGGTGACGCAGACGGAAATCCTGCATCTTTCATACTGGGTAACATTCTCTCAAACGGTAACTTGGACGAGTGCCAACTACGAATATACGCAGTTGTACGAAAATCCCGTAGAGCATTGACTTCCATAATGTCCGTTGAGTTTACACATAGACTAGTTTGTGTAACTATCTAGGTACATTTTTAATTCCGAATATATCCTGTTTGGACACATTTATTACCTGTTTTGTGTATGCAAATGCCTACTATTTACTACGTTCCTTACAAAAATTTCTGACGAAATAATAAAAACCCCCTCGAATTAACCCCCCCCACAAATTTTGCTGGCGAAATATTAAACCCCCATGGGGGTATTTCGAGGTAATACGGTATTTGTGCATCAACCATTTTTTCTTTATTGTTCTTTATTTTTAGCATTTGAAAACCATTTTCTACCTTCTGGGCGTTGAAAAAACTTACATAAACACAAATCGAAATACGTTTTCTGTACTCAAGTACTTTGAAAAAGTATACATAAAAGCAATTACAGGAACGTTTTGGAGGAAACATAAACATATTTTATCTGTATGGTACTCAAGTATGAGATCGTTTATAAGTAAAGTCTGAAATACATTTTCTGTACTTCTGTACTTTCAAAAAGTATATGTAAAAGTGAGCACAGGTACTTTTCAGATGAAACATAAACATATTTACTCAGTACTTGAGTATGCATATTTTTTGAGTAAACGTAAATACGTTTTAACAACTGTCAAACGTCAAATTCTATACCTTCTATGGCGGCGCCGGTAGCGGGGGTCGGAAACTTGCACGTGGTCTCTGTTGCGAACTAAACCAATCGTGAACCGGTGTCGGGACGCCAGAATCCAGTGACGCCAATAGTGAAGCATGTCAATTGTCTGAGCAGTTGGGTTTTTCTGGATGTGCGCGTTTGGATCTATGCTAGTGATGTAAAAGCGCCTCGGCGCTGGCGTCTGAAGCAAAAAACGCCATGGCGCTTTTTACATCAATTTTTAATATTTGATATACGATAAATTGGGATACACACACACCTGTTCCATATACTCTCTGCTGGTTAAACATTGCAGGAAAATCACAGCCGTAAAGTTGCACAAAAGCGAAAAATTAGTCATCGCTATAAACATCTGACCCAAGTCCGACGTTTTGAACTGGGTCAAACCTTCATCACCGCCCACAACTAGTAAAACGAGATAAATGGTTTGCTTCAGGGCGCTTGGCGAATTACTCAGTAAATAAGCGGCCAAAGCACCGGCGCAGACCGCGGCGCCACGTGCGCGACGCATCTGAAATTTGGGTTGTGAAAATTGTCTCGAGTGTAGTGATACAATGGCCTCATGGTGCTGGTGCCATTTGAGGGCGCCAAAAGAGTGCGACATGGCGCCACTGGTGCTTGGTGCCCCGGGGCAGTCCCAAGCCCTGTAAAGTGTAGAGTGAAGTGTCAAATGTAAATTCAAATGCAAGGTAAAGTGTCAATCAAAACAAAAAAGAAAAGATTTTATTACTGAACTTTATTACTGACAATTGACAGTTTACTTTGCATTTGACTTTGCATTTGACACTTCACTTTGCATTTGACTTTACATTTGACACTTACCGTATTACCTCGAATTATCCCCCCCTTGAATTACCCCCCCTCGAATTAACCCCCCCTCAAAATGGGCTGGGGAAATAATAAACCCCCCCTCGAAATACCCCCCCCCCCTTCGGAATGATGTACGTCATGTACATAATAAATACGTCATCTATGCAATGTACATGATGTATATTACTGTTAATTTGCATTGCAGCTACACATAGTCTAGTTTGTGTAGCTATCTACGTTTTTATGTCCAAATATATCCTGTTTGGACACATTTATTACCTGTTTTGGGTATG
Source organism: Sphaerolaimus hirsutus (assembly GCA_964036195.1). NCBI lineage: Eukaryota > Metazoa > Nematoda > Chromadorea > Monhysterida > Sphaerolaimidae > Sphaerolaimus > Sphaerolaimus hirsutus. The sequence continues at coordinate 24,395,907 of OZ038452.1, forward strand.
CAAATGCCTACTATTTACTACGATCCTACGATACCCCCCCTCGAATAACCCCCCCTCGAATTAACCCCCCTCAAATTTTGCTGGCAAAAAAATAAACCCCCATGGGGGTATTTCGAGGTAATACGGTAACTTTCACTTTACAGGGCTTGGGACTGCCACCTGTTTCCGAATGGCACCATAGCCATTTTCTTCTGGCGCTTTTCCATCACTAGTGGAGTGGTGTCATGTCATGTTTATCAAAAAATTATAATTTTATATTACATTTTGCATTACATTTGACACTTGACATGACACTTTACAGGGTACGGGACTGCCCCCCAAGTGTCAGATCTAATTATATAGACCGAAAGCGCCCGATATCACGCTCACCATTTCATGAGCTGCCTTACATTCTTCTACCCTAACTGAATTTGGCCCCTGAACTCACAGGTCTGGGGCTTCTTCTGCCGGACGCCAAGTTGCGGCTCAATTTCCTGGCGCAAATATAAGTCGCGAAGTAAACACCCGTTACTACCGCCACCAGGACAAGCTCAAAGAAGGCAACTACGGACATTTTCACCCAGTTAGCCAGGACAATCTTCCTGTTTTTAATGCGCCGGACGCACCAGCCCCAGGGGGTTAGTGTCACCTGTGTGGTTCAGTGTTTGAATTTACAGAAAAAATCAAGTTATATTCGCTGCGAAATTATTGAGGTACTTCCTTGTTTCTTTTTTGGAACATTTTTTATCATTACTGACATCGGAGCGCAAAGTATGCGCCAAAATTTCTTATGTCTTGGTCGATAACGCAGGATACTTATGATGTACATATGCACTTCGTGCACTTTCACAAGAAAGGTGCATATTTTAAAAAGAAAAAGGCGGAGTCACGTATAAACGACGAATGTTTTTGCTCTGATAAATTTTTTCTGCTGAAACTATTATTATTTCACATATTATGACGTCATGATGGAGTGTTTCGCTCAGAAAAATGCATTGCATACTGTCCACCGACTATACCTTATGTTATCAGCAACAAATCATCAAACAAACTTCATTTCCCAACAGAAGAGGCAGAAATAGTATGGCCAACCCTATCCAGCATGCACCCAGAAATAATCCAGTCACATTCCGGGTTTTCTGCTTCAAGGGTGTCCATAACCCGGCCAGGGAATCAATTGCCAGTGTGACTAGAACTAGGTTCGCTCCAAATAGGAGTAAATTGATAAGATACGGTTCCACGTAGGCTGCCACTTTGGCTGACTGAAAAGTAACATATGAACACCGACTCACAATTGTGGAAGTGCACCCCAGATAGATACTGTATTTCCTCGAAATAACCCCCTCAAAATGACCACTATGAGCTTAGAAAGCCCCCTCGAAATACCCCCCCAAATTGAGTGTAAAGAGAATGTAGACGCAGTTTGTGTTCTGTGTAATACAGAACACACGTTAAAACGATACTTAAGGCACGTTAGAACGGGGTTTGCACCATCTACATACCGTACTTATATAGCTACGTCTACAGTCGTTAATACGGTTGATAGCTGGCCAATTTGGGTAAAGGTTTCTGAGGATAGTAGCCAAAAACCGCCGACAAATTCTTGCATATCCTTGCATATCCTCCCATATCGCTGTTCAATAAAATGTTATTTTTCCAAAAAATGGACCCTTCAATGAAAACATCGTCATAATATTTCTGGGAATCAAGTTTACCTGGTAACCTGTCGGACATAAATATGTTCAGGATACGCCAAATGTGGGGTAATGACCACGCGAATTTGGCACTTTTCCAACAAATTTCCCACTAACCAGCCAGGACGGTGCGAAAAGCGTTGCGTGATTCCTTCGCTCGATGGAAAACACCAAAAGCGGCATCACCAAAAGATAAATAAGTGAAATGGCCCTCAAATACGCGGTGTACGCAAACGTTCGAATGAGACTTCTACGAAGCACGGCCAGGTTGAATAACTGAACGGGGATTTGTCAATTTGAATTTTTTTATTTCAAGCTTTCGTGGGGTCCACACACACTAGTTGACATCAACATTAGGCTGAGGGTATTTCGAGGGGGGTTATTATACCCTCAGCAAATTGGGGGGGGGGTGTATTTCGAGGGGTGGTTGATTCAAGGGAGGGGGGTTAATTCGAGGTAATACGGTAGTTGATTTTGTATCATGACACTTTCTGTTAAGTGTGATGATTAATTTTTTTTGTGTTATTGAGTTGACATTCAGTTGACATCTAGGTATTTGCGATGTCAAGTAGTGTGTGTGGGCCCATAGACGCACAAAAAGTGGTAAAAAATAATATCAAAATAAAAAGTTCACCTGACAAGCGATACCCAGCAAGAGCTGTATTGGATACACGTAATTGGTTAGTATAAACTGAAATTTGTCCAGCGGTGTTTCTATTTTATCAGTGGCATTTTTAATCTCCGGTGTAGACGAATTCATCATTCGAATTAATTGGTTACACGACGCCATTCTGGTAATTTTTTGTGTTCTGAGAGTGCAATAAATAAGCTTAAAATTATTGGTCATCGGCTGGTGCCAATCCCAGACCCTGTAAAAAGCCCTGTAAAATGTCAAATGTCATGCAAAGTGTCAAAAGTCATGGAAAATGCCCTGCTAAATGGCAACCGAGGGCCTGGGAGTAACCCCTGGAAAGGGGCATTTATAAGCTGATATGTTTTTTTAAAGTGACGGTTAAATTTTCCAATTAAGTGCTGAATCATCTATATTTAATATGGGACAACAGAACAGTCACAAACAGTTCCCGAAATCGCACGTAACGATATTGAAAAACATGCTTAACCTGCTTAAAATTAAAGCGATGAAAACGGAAACGTCTCGCTGGGTAAAAAGCTAAACCAAACACACCAATATGAAATGAAATTCGGTTCACGGTAATTTCCAACGCAGAACAAAATTGTGTCGCGCAGAAACTGCGCGACACAATTTTGTTCTGCGTTGAAACTTATTCCGACCCATGAAATTCAACTGAAAAAGTTATCTCAAATTTTACCTCAGACATCTCCCACGCACTTGTATATATATATGATAGGTATATAAAAGACAATTTCATTCACAAATACAATTTTATTCTTCTTCTCGCCTTCATAACAGTAATTGTTTTGCTCCATCTTGAAGCGACCTAGCTCACAAACTAATACAATTATAAATAAACATTCTCGGGTAGGGACTAGTGACCAGAGTTGTTAAAAGTATCAAACTTTTTTCAAAGTATGCATAAGAATTTCAGTATTTTCTTTTTACTCACCCCCCGAGCCCAGTATAGAAAGCGTAAAGTAAATTTTTTATACTTTTACTCATGGCAAGAGTAAAACACTTTTCCCCCCAGCAAGGGTAAATGTGAGTACTTTTTTCTCGGGAAAGCAAAAAAGTGAGTAAAGTTACATTTTCTGTCTGGAAAATGTAGAAAACAAATGCACAAACAAGGCACAAATGTATCGGATCACTTTGATGAGGAAGGAAATGAAAAGCCACCTGTGCGCGCAGTCAAAGAACAAAGTCTACACAATCAAACAGTTAGAAATTATATTTTAATTGATATAGATTTTTGAAACTGCTGAACATTTCATAAATGCAGGTAGACTGGCACGTACGATGGCTTAGAGGATGGATTAAAGTCCTAAATGACAACAATGAACCGCAAGATGCCCCGCAATTGAGAGAGAACCTGAAAGACTGGTTGAAATCTACTCATGGCAAGGTTTCATGGATAGATCTGAATAACTTTGGAGTTTTCAAAAATGTTCACATTTATGTTAAATTTCATGACACACATTACTATGAAATAAAAACATTTTTGAAAACAATACAATAAAATTGTTTTTATTTTTTGTGCTAGTGTATTCAATGTGAAATTGTCGCAGTCAGTGTTCACTTGTTGTTCATTCTTTTGGCTTTCATTTACATACAAAATTGGCTGTCTGAATTGCACTTGTGATTTAAAAAAAAAAAAGTTGATTGTATAAAAATATCATTATTTGTTTTGCAGAAATGTTATTGAATTCAGTTTTTTTTTGTTTGATGTGAAAAAATAAGTGCTGTTTACTGTGATAATGCCATAATTTAAGATTCAGGGATGTAATTTTAAAAATTATTTAATGTTTTCTGCATCACCACACTTTCTCCATCATCTTTGTATCTCTATCGCGAAACATGGTATCAAATGAAAGAGAAAAAAAACTAGACATATATGTGAGATGGATATCATCTACAATTTAAAACAGAATTTTGAAAAAAAATTATAATTAGAAAACAAATTACCGTATTTCCTCGAAATACCCCCGGGGGGGTTTATTTTTTCAGAGTGAGAATTTTGAGGGGGGGTTAAACAAGGGGGGGGGGTATTTCGAGGGGGGGGGTTTATTATTTCGCCAGAAATTTTTTGAAATCCCAGTACTAAAATGTCATCTGAAACATATGCAGACGTCGAAAAATGCAACAAAAATCGCCATTGATAAGAATCTAAAGACATTTATAAGTGTGTAGACGTACAAACACTGTTCTCACATAACAGAGTCATCGTTTTTAACGAGTGTTCTGCATTGCCGGGATGACAAACCGCAGCTTTTGTCATTTACATTCTCTATACACTACATTTGGGGGGGGGGTATTTCAAGGGGGGGTTTATAAGTTCATAGTGTCCATTTTGAGGGGGGGGTATTTCGAGGGGGGGTATATCAAGGAAATACAGTAATAAAAAAAAAAAGTATCACAGCGGTAAAAATATACAATACAGTCCACAAAATAGAGCATAATTTTCTGCATCACATGTCGCTTACAGCTTGTCCTACAAATGCATACTTATTCCACAAAAAATATTTTGTCTGCAGCATTTTACCGGAGTTTTCAAATATGTGTTCTTCCGGTGGAAAAGTAGAAAAAAAACAATGATGGCGGCCAATTTGGTGATTATACACAGTGTTTAAATGAATTTGAAAACTAAATAATGGGTTTTTACAGAGGGAACATTGAAAACCAGCTTGTGTGGTGCCAATACAGAAAAATGGGGATAAAATTTGTCTTGTTAGCTGAAGGCATCTACCGTATATCCTCAAATAAGTCCCCCGGGGAGTTATTTTTTCGTCACAGTTTTTGAGGGGGGAGTTATTCAAGGGTGGGGAGTTATTCAAGGGGGGGGAGTTATTTTTTCCTCATAACTTGCAGGTAGGTGTGTGTATACACTGCGTAAAATACGCACTGTGTATCTGCTTTTGCAGCTGTAGGCTAACATTCTTTTGTATTTTTTGTCTCACACACTACACTGCATTTGCATTTCGTTTTTTTCACTTGTTGCAGTATCTTCTACACTCATCAGAGAGGGGGAGTTATTCAAGGGTGGGGAGTTATTCAAGGGGGGGGGAGTTATTTTTTCGTCAGTGCTTCTGAGGGGGAGTTATTCAAGGGTGGGGAGTTATTCAAGGGGGGTCTTATTCGAGGATATACGGTATTTGAAACACCTAAGTGGTTTAAAAGTTGCGATACTGTAATCGCTGTATAATAAATTACACTACGTTGCAAATCCACTTTTTTTTAACTACCGTATTTCCTCGAAATACCCCCCTGGTTTTAACCCCCTCCCCCTCGAAATACCCCCCCCTTGAATTAACCCTCTCTCCCTCGAAATACCCCCAGGTGTTTTTGAGCTGGGGAAAAAATACCCCCCCCCCCCCTTGAAATACCCCCGTCTGGAATGATGTAAAAGTCGACAGACATGATATTATACAGTTTGGTCCACTTATGTTTCCCTTCGCTGAGCGTCGACTAAGGCGAAACATAAGTTCCGACTGCCTATAAAAAAAAGAAGAAAACATTTTGGATATAATCATTTGTATACCGCTGGTGACAATGGCGAACCAGCCTGGCTTTTCGTGCTTGTGAAACACCATAAACCATCCTAAACGTGCGACGAAAAACACTCCCCATTTATTGGCGAACAAACACTAGATAACGTATGCGTGTCAACTGATATATGTCAACTCAGATTTCGGCTTCGCAGGGCGATATCCAAATGCACTCGCGGAACATAGCTATGCAACACGTAAAGCCAAAATCTGTGTTGAAACAGATCAGTTGACACGTACGAGTTGACATACATGTGTCAACTAGTGTGTCGGCCGCCATCAGCGACCATTTCCGGTCGCATAATTTCCTTGGCCGTTTTCGGCGACCCTATCCAAATACAAACATGGACGTGGGGCGGGAAAAGTCACCATATGAGAACTTGGCTCGGCGCCAGCAGATTTAGATACACCTGTATAAATCGAACATATTTGGATACACCCATGTAATTGATTTTATTGTGCCTACAACAAGCAATAAACCATCATGAACATGCGCTCAAATACATTGCCTGTTCATTGCCATTCAAATTCTAAAAAAAATACAATTCATCGTACCTAACTTGTATACGAAATTGTATAGCAAAAAGTTCATCGACTTTGAAACATGCGATGATTTCGTCATTTTATTGCGCGTTTTACCTTTTTACAATATTTAACCCTCCAATTTTTTTCTGTCAACGTTCCAAAATACGTCATTGTATAGTGTAATGTCTGCCGACTTTTTTTTTACATCATGTATTCAATGTACATGATGTGTATATTGGTCGCAGTTTACATCGCAGCTACACATATTTATACTAGTTTGTGTAGCGATGGATGTTAATGTATCCAAATATACCCTACCTGGACACGTTGATTACCGGTTTTGGGTATACAAAAGCGTACCTTTTACTATGAATTTCGTGAAAATCTATGACGAAATAATAGACCCCCCTCGAATAAGCCCCCCCCCTCGAAAACCCCCCTCAAAATTTCCACTCTGAAAAAATAAACCCCTGGGGGCATTTTGAGGAAATACAGTAGTTATTACACTAATGATTTTACCTCAAACATGCATGATGTAGAACTACAACAGTTTTCCATGAATGATTATACTCGCATTCCCTGGTCTGGTACCCAGGAACTTTTGCATTAGAGTTAATGTACAATTATTTAAATGACCACTCAGCTAATCATGCTCCCTCACTAGCTGAAACACATTTCCTTACATTTTCACCTGCAACAAATGTGAAAATTCCTCGCGTAGTATAGACCTTCCTAAACAAGTTTGGCACCCAAAAAAATTCTTGGATGGGCTAGAAAGTTGAAACTTGTGGGTATATAACCAATAACCATACCCCCCCCCCCCCTATTTTGCATCAATGGGGGGAGGCGCGACGACTCAGAACAGAGTGGATCACCAACCATATACCGATATAACACTTTTATTGTCTTTTTTGGTGTCCCAAACATGCTTGGCACCCACTTGATTTCTTGCACTATGGGCATGGTATCTCCAGTTCTGGACTGGGTAGAAAGCTGGAATTTTTGGCAAATGTTGCCAACACTCCTACTACTACACACAGTAGGGCAGGTTGTGCCAACTTGGAACTGCCAACATGTTTGGCATTGCTGAACTTGTTTAATACTGCTATATTAAAATCCCCCACTAAGTAAAATAGCAGACAAAAAATTGCAAATTTTTGTACAAATTCTGGTTAAACACTTGAAATGCTGGTTTATGAAGCATTACCATATTTCTCTGTGTGAGAACCCCTGCAAGCACAGCGACTAGTGCACTGTGCTTGGTTGCAAAAACCTTAGCAAAGTTGACATATCAACATGACAAATGAAACTATACAGTAATGAAACGTCAACTCAATTTGAACAGTTTCGATGTTGTGCCTGGATGCACTTATTGTAATTCTGTGGCATGCACATTTTTTCATCGAATTAGCTGCGCGCTGAGTAATAAAATATGAAATAAATGCCTATATTAAATGTTTCCATGTATAACTCGATCCATGCCTCTGCATTTATTATACAAGTTAAAAAAGTTTGCTGAAAAGTGCCTCAATTTTGTATAACACGCCTGTGGTTTGAAGGTAGAAATAGTACAGGAGAGGGTTTTTAAGTTTCTTTTTTATTTATCGTAGTGAATAACCTCTGACTTCCGGGTTCTTTATTGTAAATGGAAAGAATGCAAAAGAAATTTACTATTGCTGATTTTTCCCGTATTAAGGTGGTAATGCGATATTATGCCTGCCACACTAGTTTTCAAACGAAACTTCGACAACTCATAAATTAGTTTTGAACACATTTGTGTTGTTTAGAATGAGTCATTTTTAATCTCCGTCAAGTGTAGCTGACAGACACCTGATTTTAGAAAAATCAAGTGCATTTCAAAGCTGTTTTATTAGTTTCGAAATTCCAGTTGAAAACTAATAAAATGTTACCAGTGAATGCAAATAGTCTAGAAATTGTATGGAGCGATATGGGCATCGTCTTGCATGTGTACGCATAGCAATAATACCTAAAAAATGTAACTAACAATGGAAAAATGACGGCTTAATTTTGGTAACTGGCCGACAAACACATAGTCGATATCAGTTTCCTAGTTTGGTGCCCTCGAATAGAAGGTCACCTCTATTAGGACGTCCAGGTAAAGAAGTTGACGAAAAAATAAAATGGCGCTCGTCTATTAGAAGAAATAAAATCAGTGTATCATACTGTACATAACCGATAACAAAACCAACTAGGTAGATGCAAGCAAAAATCGCCTGCAAGTAAAAAAAACTAGAAAGTATCTATTTAGTTCACGGAAAAAAGTTGTGCTCCTAACTACCGTATTTCTTCGAATTACCCCCGGTGATTTATTTTTGCAGAGTGAAAATTTTCTGCAGTCAGGGTTAAACGAGAGGGGTATTTCTTGAAATCCCAGTAAATACTAGTTTATTGTTTGTAACGTACGCATCAGGAAAATGCATCAATAAAGCCGGAATTACAGCCGTTTGACGTGAAATGATGACGTCGTAAAATTGATTACATCAAAATAGACAAAGGTACAGCATTGAAATTTTCAGAATTGAATAGTTCTAGTAATTGTGTGTAATGTCCCAAAATCCCAAAACACTGAAAAAGTACCATGATTAGGGAACTTCATACCACTACAGTATTTGTTACAGTCTGAAATGTTTCATAAAAGGCAGTAAAATGTGAAATAATGCATGAAAATGACAAATAAATTGATCTAAAAGTGAAAACAGTGGTGTTTTCTAATGCTCAACGGTGAGAGCTCTTTCTAAAAAAATTTTTACACTTACACTTTTTTTACACTTTCCCTGGTATTTTTAAAATATCTTACACTTTTGGTATCCATACTCAAAATTTGGAAGGTGTTTTTATGTTTACACTTACACTTTCCAAAAATATCGGTATTTTATCAACTCTGGTGTGCACACACTAGTTTACTCCCAGATCTTGGTAAACTCATAAATCGGCTTTGAACGCACTTGAGTTCACTGAAATCAGTTATTTGTAATCCCAATCGACTGCAGTTGACAGAAACCTCATTCTGGTAAACTCAAATGTGTTCAACAAAGTCCATTTATGCGTTGACCAAAATCTGGCGGTAAACTAGTGTGCGCAGCGCCATTAGAACAGTGTTTATACCATCTACATAGTTATATACGTTATAGAGTCTTATACATGGCGGTTTTTGTTGCATTTTTCGACATCTGCGCACATTTCAAACAACAATTGAGTACTGGGATTTCAAACAATTACTGGCGAAATAATACCCCCCTCGAAATACCCCCCATTCGTTTAACCCCCCCCCCCTCAAAAATCTCACTCTCAAAAAATAAACCCCGGGAGGTATTTCGAGGAAATACGGTAGGTAAATAAGTATGTAGATGGTATAAACCATGCTCTTACGTAACACAGCCTTTTAACAGTTTTTAACGTGTGTTCTGCATTACCACCGCAGCTTTTGTCATTACGTTCTCTTTACACTCAATTTGGGGGAGTATTTCGTGGGGGTGGGTTATTTATTCATAGTGGTCCTTTTGCGGGGGTATTTCGAGGGGGGAATTAATTCATAGTGGCCATTTTGAGGGGGTATTTCGAGAGGGGGTATTTCGAGGGGGGTATTTCCAGTGTGGTATTTCGAGGAAATACGCTATTTATAATTTTGTGCATCTATAACTAAAGTAGAAATAATACGACATCTAAAAAAATATCGAAATGGTTCATCTATTTGAGAGGCTGCTCTTTCACAAGGAACAAATGCGAATAAAAATATTTCCGGATGGGTGTCGACACACTCGGGTCGGGGCGACATTTCGATAATTAGAAGCAAATGATTTAATATGAAAACATATTGTGTTCTTGCGACGCGTATGAAGACTATAGTGGCGGCCCGCACACTAGTTGACACACGTGTGTCAGCTGGTCTGTGTCAACTCAGATTTCGGCTTCACTTGTGGCAGAGCGATCTCCAAATGCACATGCGGCAATGTTGAAGAATAAATATTACGGCAAGTGTATTGGAAAATAGCTCTGCGACTCGTGAAGCCGAGATCTGAGTTGACACAGACCAGTTGACTAGTGATGTAATGGCGCTAATCTGCTGTGGCGCCATTGGCGCTTGGTGCCATGCCCATGAAAAGCGCCATGGAGCTTTTTTGGAGCTTTTTTTGATCGGCGACAGGAACAAAATATCTGGCGCTGGCGTTTGGCGCTAGCGCCAAAGCAAAAAGCGCCATGGCGCTTCTGGTGCGTGGCGCCATTTTGCTCTGGCGCCATTGGCGCTTGGCGCTATGGGTTGGAAAAGCGCCATGGCGCTTTTGGCACTTGGCGCCAAAGTTCTGGCGCTTTTCACATCACTACAGTTGACACGTGTGTCAACTAGTGTGTAGGCCGCCAGTGTCGTGCACCATAGTTGTTAAAACGTATTTATGTTTACTCAAAAAGTACGTATACTCGAGTACACTGAGTAAATACGTTTACGTATACTTTGAAAAAAGTAGGTGTACTCGCTTTTACGTATACTTTTTGAAAGTAGTCGAGTACAGAATACGTATTTCAGATGGGCTTTTTATAGGCTTTTTCAAGGCATAGATGAGAACAAAGGGGGAGAAAATAGGCAAAAAATGCTAATATAGGAAGAAATAAGAAAAAATTGCTAAAAATAGGCACATAACACATGTACTTTCGAATTTGAAGGTCAAAATGGTCAAAACGGTACGAAAATGAGTGATTTTGAGTGAAAATTTGGCCAAATTTTGTAAAAATACTCAAAAATACATTTTCTGGAGGGAAAAGTATTTTACTCATGTTTACTCATGAGTAGTTATGTAAAACCGCCATGGCGCTAGCGCCAAAGCAAAAAACGCCATGGCGCTTCTGGCGCGTGGCGCCATTTTGCTCTTGGCGCTTGGTGCTAGGGGTTGGAAAAGCGCCATGGCGCTTTTGGCGATTGGCTCCAAAGTTGTGGCGCTTTTCACATCACTACTCATGAGTAAAAGTATAAAAAAAATTACTTGACGTTTTCTGTACTCAGGGGGTGAGTAAAAAATAAATACTTTACGTTTAAGTATACTTTGAAAAAAGTTCGGTACTTTTAACAACTCTGTCGTGCACACCAGTTTAGATTAGGTATTTAGTTCTAGAGACTTCTTATTAGATTTCTATTGGGCACTCAACGAGTAAATATCTATTCAAACGTTAATGAGAAACTGAAGTGTGAAAATAATTAAAAACAACGAGTGTGCACTTTACCTTAAATCTGATGAAATGCTATCGGTTCGGTGTGACAGCTCCTAAATAGACTAATGCCTAAATAGCGCCTAAATAGCGCCTGGATACCTAAGTAGACAATTTGAATACAAATATGGAAATTAAAAATTGTTGATGTGCGCAGTGGCTAGAGCTTTCAAATGGCCCTTTTTACTCATTTTAGTAGAGATTTAGAGAAGGTACTCAACTTTGCATGTTTTGCGTAAAATGCGCACACATGCCGAAGCTGTTGTTTGATGTGATACTGAGCATGTGACCTTGGGGGCTTTCAATGGTTCTGATTTTGAATAGTGCCATTTTTATGGAATTGTGTCATGAACACCGAATGTCAAGTCGTTAATGTCAATTATAAACAATGTTGGTTGATTATAAACAAACTTTTGTGCATAATAGTGTTTTTTTATTTGACTGCAATGTTATCCAACCCATCTCTTTATGGATAGATTGTGTAAGATCGCAAAGCAAAGTTAAAAATAAATACATGCAACCAGAGTTGTTATAAGTACGGAACTTTTTTGAAAGTACCCGTACTTGTAAATACTTTCAAGTTTACCCATGCTCAAAAAATACTTGGGTAAAATACTTTGTTTTTAATCAGTACCAGGGTAAAATTGCGTAAAGTATTTTTTTCAAGTATTTTTGATTAAATTTAGTATTTATGTCACAGGAGCTTAAAATCGGCTATTAAGACGATGCCCGTGGAGCTAGTTGTCTCCAGTGAACTTTCGGGATCATCAATTTCATCATCTTCATCCTTACTAGTTTCAACTTCAACCACTTCTAACGGCTCCGCCGCCAATTTCGGAAACAGACCCGCGGCGCGATTTTTTTTTAAGAACGTAAGTAGTGTATATCACCATAAGAGCTCCCCTTTTTTCGCTTTTTTAAAAAATATAGGCACCAAAAATATTTTTTAAGAATAATTTAGGTACCACTGAAAGCCTTTTTGTTTTTCATGTTTATTAAACGTATCCTGTTGAACCGAATCCACTAATATCACGAGTATGTTTGCAACATATTATATTAATGTTATGTATATTTGGGTTTTTGAAGCATTCGCAAATAAGTTGAGCTTTTCTATCACCGTTGACATGGAAAAAAATTATTCACCAATTGGGCGGAACCATTTTTTTCACTTAATGTGAGCATTTCAACACATTGCATTCACTATTCTCTTTTATACTGAATGGATAAATAGTTGACCTACTGACCTATTTTCAATGGGAACATTGACCTACTGACCTATTTTTATATAGCGTGGAGGAAAGGTTGACCTACTAACCTATTTTTTATTTAATGTAAGAGATAGTAAATGAGGTCAACTAGTAAATTATTGACATTTGTTACAAATTAGGTCACCTACTAACCTAGTGACCCAATTTTACATGGTGACCTCTATTTTAGTGTAGTTTGAAATTGTATAAAACCACCCATTGTAGGTAGAAACAGTCAATTGAAATCACATTTCACCCAAACATGACTGAGCAATATTGCGAGTACAAATTAGTCTAGTTTCTGTACAATGCATGACACAATAACCCATTTTTGTGCTGACCTATTGACCTAGTTTCTGTACAATGCATGACACAAAAACCCATTTTTGTGCTGACCTAGTGACCTAATTTTGAACACAGATGACAGAATGTGTTTGTAAGTCACATGCATGACCCAATTTTCAATGTAGTTTGAAATGGTATAAAATCAGCCCAAATAAGGTAGACTCAGTCAATTGAGCACTGTGATTCCACTTTGAGTTTGTCATTTTACCATCAAAATTTGTAAATGGTGAGCCTGTTGTGAACCATTAGAATAATTTGAATGTTTTTCTCAACCTTATCTTTTCTCAATTAATTTATATTTCGCACAACCCATACTGAATGTTTATTCTAGGGATTATGGGATTTTCCTCCAATCATTTCTCAGTGTATAGCTAAAATCTGTTTCAGTAATGCATAACATGGTCATTCATCACAGCTCGCACCTGTGCAACCAGACAACTTTTGTTCAATATTAGTCCATTAGCGCATTAAGGTACCAGCACATACATTGGAGGCGTCCAATTCTAAAAGTTGACAAGTCAAAAATATGAAAATTTTGAGTTAGACCTGGAAACATCATCTGGGGCTACTCTTGCACATTTTTCATAATTTTCCATCAATTTTTTACCTCACATTCCCATATGGCATAGTGACAAATTTGACATTTTTGGGGAAAAATGCCAAAAATTTGTGCAAGAAGTTGACAAGTCCACTTAGTTTTGGGCTAAAAGTTGACAAGTCCACCCTCCACACCCTTTTTTATGGGACAAACACAAAAAAAGTGATAAGTCCACTGTGGAAACTGATTTCTAAAAGTCAACAAGTCCATAAATTTCCCATAAGGCAGCGTCGTCATCGCCGGGAACAAAAATGTTCTCGCGTGCAAGAAGTCTACTGTAGTGATGAAAAAGCGCCATGGCGTTTTTCTTGTGAAAAACAGAATAAATATTGATAAATATGAGAGTATAAGGGAACATTGATATTAAAAAATATTGATTAGGTAATATTTTTGGCAAATGTATAAACCCTATTTCCTCAAACCCCCGCCCCAGGGGGTTTATTTTTTCAGAGTCAAAATTTTGAGGGGGGTATTTTGAGGGAGGGGTCTATTACTTCGCCAGGAATTTTCGTATAGGATCGTGTAAAGACAAGGCATTTAGGTACATTTTAGGGATTTTAACAATAGATGAAACATTGTAGAGGTTGATTGAACTTTAATGGCAAAAGTCAAATCGACTACTATGACATCAGCGGTATGTCACAGTAACGAATTCATTATTCTACAAACAAAATGTTTTTGGCGCTGGCGCTATTGGCGCTTGGCGCCATTACCCTCTGGCGCCATTGGCGCTTGGCGCTGAGGTTCAGAAAAGCGCCATGGCGCTTTTGGCGCTTGGCGCTATTTTGCTCTGGCGCCATTGGCGCTTGGCGCTGGGGGTCAGAAAAGCGCCATGCGCTTTTGGCGCTTGGCGCCAAAAGTCTGGCGCTTTTTTCATCACTAGTCTACTGTATTTTTCAGATAATAAGTGGTGGCAAATCTTGACCAAATATGCACAAATTTTCTCAAGATGAATTTTTTGAGAATTTGCAAGTCAAGCAATTGAACTTTGCATTATCTATTCTTCTTTTATACTGACTGAGTGCATATCCATAACAATTGTGCAATGCCTGGTTGACCTATTAACATATTGACCTAGTTTCTGTACAATGCATGACACAATAACCCATTTTTGTGCTGACCTACTGACCTAGTTGCTGACCTACTGACCTAATTTTTAACACATTTGACAAAATGTGTTTGTAAGTTACATGCATGACCCAATTTTCAATGTAGTTTGAAATGGTATTAAATCAGCCCAAATAAGGTAGACTCAGTCAATTGAGCACTGTGATTCCACTTTGAGTTTGTCATTTTACCAACAAAATTTGTAAATGGTGAGCCTGTTGTGGACCGTTAGAATAATTTGAATGATTTTCTCAACCTTATCTTTTCTCAATTTATTTATATCTCGCACAACACATACTGAATGTTTATTCTAGGGATTATGGTATTTTCCTCCAATCATTTCTCAGTGTATAGTTAAAATCTGTTTCAGTAATGCATAACATGGTCATTTATCACAGCTCGCACCCGTGCAACCATACAACTTTTGTTCAATATTAGTCCATTGGCACATTAAAGTACCAGCATATACATTTGAGGTGTCCAATTCTAAAAGTTGACAAGTCCAAAATATGAAAATTTCAAGTTAGACCCGGAAACATCATCTGGGGCTACTCTTGCACATTTTTCATAATTTCCATAAATTTTTTGACCTCACATTCACATATGGCATAGTGACAAATTTGACATTTTTGGGGAAAAATGCCAAAAATTTGGGCAAGAAGTTGACAAGTCCACTTAGTTTTGGGCTAAAAGTTGACAAGTCCACCCTCCGCACCCTTTTTTATGGGAAAAACACAAGAAATGTGATAAGTCCACTGTGGAAACTGATTTCTAAAAGTCAACAAGTCCATAAATTTCCCATAAGGCAGTGTCGTCATCGCCGGGAACAAAAATGTTCTCGCGTGCAAGAAGTCGACAAGTCCATTTCCCTCCCCAAAACAGTTTTGCTCTGACCGAATGGAATTTTACAGACACCCCATTTTTCACATATAGATTGAGAGCAGGGACTGAAAATTTGACACTTTGTTGTCAACATATGGAATTTAATGTAAAGCATGAGAGAGCCCAATTGGACATGCACCATGGTCCTGGAATTGGGTCAGAAACTTAAAATGTGATTTACTCAAAATCACATTTTGTGGACTTGACTTTTAGAATTAGATGCCTCATTTATGTACACACAATTCAACAGTTGTTTCACAGCATACATACATTGTGAAAGCTACTTTTTTGGGCTGAAGGGCTTTACTATAGCTAAGTTGGACTTTATGCTGTAGATTATTATTCTGCTAGAATAAAGTCTCTCAAAGTGTTGTGCAATGAATGGTTGACCTATTAATCTATTGACCTAGTTCTGTCAAATAACCCACTTAATAACACACTTTTAGAACTTCTACAGTGTAATTTTTACCTGTTAGTCTATTGGTGATTGCTGCTGAATTGAACATTGCATTGGATTGAATGGACACCAAAAACATGCCAAAACCTGTCATTGTATTGGATTCAGTGTATTCCACTACATTGCTGCACGCTGGGCACCAAAAAAGCCTAAATATGTAGGGACGTGTATTTGAAGGTGTCTTGGAAGTTGAATCCGCTGAATTTGGAGGTGTTTCCGTGTATAACACACCTGACACCTGGGTGTTATACAAGTTTTAAAAAGAGTTTGCTGGAAAGGGTCTCAAATTTGTGTAGCACTTTTACACGGCTGCTTTACACGGTGAAATACAGTACTGGTCTGAGGCCCAATAATTTGAGTGAACCAAGACACCACTATGTTTGGCAAGTGTGAACCAAGACACCACTTACAGTTTTGAATTCTGCCATAAAAATTTGTAAACAGAAGGCAGTATGAACTGTTTTGACATTGATATGCATTTGTCAGTTGCATGTGCACCTAGTTTTGGTGTTGGAGCATGTCATGTCAATTTAGCACATCAAAGACAGGTCAACACACAACTAACAAAAATTAACCAGTCTCAAAACTGGTTGCATTGGGCTTAAAACAAATGTTAGCAGTAGCCCTGTGTATGTTCTGAGGCCAGTATGTGCTTGCATGCAAAAATATATATGAATTTAAATAATTTGGTCAGGCTGAATGAAATGAGATGCACTGACTAGAAGCTCAAGAAGCTGCTCAGCATGCAAAGTGGTAAGGTGGAGGAACTGCACTTTGTGGGTTGATTTTAATACCAGCATGGGTAAGCTGGCATGTACAACGGCATTTTGCTTGCTGCATCAGTTTTGATGCCAAATTTTATACACCAAACATATTTTTTTTACATTTTTGCATATAACATATAACATGCTGCATTCAGGCCTGAAAGCTGGCTGAATTAGATGTTTATTAAGATTAGCCTAGATTAAGATTTCCTAGCTGTTTACTTCGTGTATTTTGATGCATAAGAGAAATGTGGAAACTTGCTAAAAATGTGAAAACTTTTGCAAAATAAAGATTTGAAATGTTGAGCATAGTACTTGACGCAATACCAGCATTTGTTTGGCCACATGATGGTAGAACTTAGAAAGTGAGGAGGAAGTAGGTGTAACATTTTGGGGTGCAGGAAAATCATATCACAAATGTACAGGTAACAAACTTACAGATTTGTGGTCCTTTACCCTACCCCAGTTTTATACTAAAGCTAATTTGCACTGGTCAACTAGCAATCTGTTAAAATGATATGAAGTGTCAATTAGCTATGTGGCATGTTGCTAGTCTGATGCCAAAGTTTGAGGATTAAAGATATTATTTGGTGACACAGTGCGTGCTGGCCTAACAACTGATTGCACTAGGCTGTGCATGAAGAATGCCCCAATAAAATTTTTTTAGTTAACTGTGTTTTGACACATTGTGTTTTGATGCAGTGATCATTTGGCCTCCCAGATTTATTCTAAAAAGAACCTGTGAGACATCAATTCTTACATTGCATTTCTGACATCTTGATAATTTGAGACAACTATAATACAATTTAGGCAACAGTAAAACATAATAGTAGCATATTACAAGAATGGTTGTTTAAAATTTTCCAAATTTACTCTGCAAAAATCACCATTTTTTCACAAGTAATGTGAATATACATTCAATAATTTAAGTTGGCTCATACACATACTATTTACATATATATTTTTTGCTTGCATATACATTTGTCATACAAATACAACCAAAAAAATCCTGCATAATAATCAGTAAATATATAAATATAAGTGAATATTTTTTTGGGCAGAGCAAAGTATTCAAATACCATCTCTGCTGTGGTTTTCTCTTTATGTATTTGATAGGCCAACAAATTTTTGATTTATGTTACAATAAACCCCACTCAGAAAATGAGGAGACAAAGCATTGTGTTTTCCTGCAGCTAGTGATATGACTGCACCTGCTGCACCTGATCATCCAAACTGCAGCACAAGATATCACACTTTTGCAAGCTTCCAGCTGTTATTACACACCTATATGCTTTATGCATTGGAACACAAACTAAATAAACTGTGTAGTGTCATAATGTATGCATTTTTCATGCCATGAGCTGGGCTAACAGTAGTGACCATGAATCCATGGTGAGCAGTTACTGAAACCCATCAACCATGACCACAATCTCATAATTGGGATATGTTCACTGTTCAAAAAAACTTATAGCAAAATGATGAAAATGGTTTGTATTCATTCATTCATTCATTCATTCAACTACCACAATTGGAGATGCGCGTCATGGGCCACAAAATGTACATAATTGCTATTTTACTACTTCAAGATAACATCTTGAAACGAAAAGTGAAGTAACAGTGAATTGGTATACAAGTGGTGTACTATAAATGGCAAGGTAGTATGTAACACTACACATACAACAACATGTCAATATTTGATGGAAACTTGAAAAGTTCATTTCACTTATATATTTTAGCATTGAACATAACTACATGTTCAAAAGTGAATACAATGTATCTTTTTACATTTCATGAGTACTCCATTGGCTCTGCGCACACTAGTTTTCACTGTGACTTCAGTGAAAGCTGAAATGGCGACATGGTGAGATACAGCCTACTCTTATTGTATGCTTTATGTGTTTTAGTTTTCACCATTTTCAAATTTATACTTTCATTAATTAAAATTCAGTTAAATTATATTAAATCATTTAACCGTGTTGATTAATCCACATTTGTAAAAATTTCATTATTCACCAAACTCATGGTGAAAACTGGTGTGTTTAGGCACAATATTCCAAGTCAAAAGCCAAAAAGTGAATGGTACACTCGGTGAAAATTAACTTTCTCTGCAATTTTGTTGCTTTTTGAACTCTCTTGTGTATAAAAACATACAACAAACTGGTTCAAGTGAAATCCTTTTCAGAGGGTACACTGTTTCTTCACTACTGTGTGATTTTGTATTTATGTTCTGCTAACACATGACATGAACACAATGACTGTATGCAAAGATCTGGATGCACAAGGTAAGGTGATAAACTGCTGCAAGATTTGCAATGATTGGCTTGAGTTGGCTCTGGTCAAATGCTGCCTGGTTGTTATTAAGTTGTCTGAATTGTCAATAAGACATTCAAACAAATTCATGGGTTAAAAATAATATCATATTGATTGATTGGTGATGAAAAAAATTGATGAAGCCAGGCCAAGCAAATTAGCTCTGTGTGGTCTGATTCATTGAATGGAAATGCAATATTTTTGGAGTACAGGAACCCAATGGAATGTGTATACCGTTGGAGATGGAACATAAATATACATGTGTATGTTGTGTATACACAGGAACATAATTATACATGTGTATGTTGTGTATACACAATGAATGTAGGCTGACACTGATGCCATTGAAAATGGATTTTAGGCATTCAAAAAATTTGTTGTGTACAAATTGAACAAAAATGTCATGCTACTTTGTCAATTAAGCATATTTTGCAACATGAATCGATAAAAACATGCTTGAAAACTTTGATGAAATAATAATTCCCCCTTGACTAAGTCCCCCTCAAATAATCCCTCCTTCAAAAAGTCTGATGAAATAATGATTCCCCAGGGGGATGATTCAATCAAAGTAAAATACATGACCTTACTAGTAACCATAATACAATTGGGTTAAAAGGGGTAAAAGCAGTATGCACAAAGCATTGACTGAAGTGGGATTTGCAAACTGTAATTTGTTTGAAGTTCAATGTGCTCATGGCTACAAAATTACTTCATCAAAAAAAACATGTCAGAGCTGGTACTTTTATGATGCCATAAAATCTTCATGTGATTGAATACATCTATTTTTTGCAACAGCTCCATCACATCGGAAAAAATACATCAGCAGTTTGTCAACAAACCTGCTACAATGGTTATTAGAGGCATCCACAACTCATGTGAGCAGACACATAACATTTCCTTGGGTTTTGGTATCAAGTTAAACCTATTTAATTCCATAATTTCATAATTTCTTGAATGCTTTGAGAATATATTTCTTTTGCTAGGTTTTTCAATGAGGTGGAACATTCAATTTGAATGTGTTTTATATAAATGTTTCAGCATCACCTGTCTGTGGCTACCTGTTGTAGCTGACACACATCATTGGTGCTAATAAGCAATGCGTGATATCTCACAAAATGTTAATTTCATTCTCAATATTTAATGTTTATTTTGATGTTGGCACAGCAGGAAATAATCGCACCAGCTAACAGAAAACATACATTTCAGCCGAATGCTTTGGCTTCACAGTTTCCATATGGCGGTAAATGATTACATTCTTTTCCAATGATTTTTTCTCTAAAAACCACCTTCTGTCCACTTTGACTATGACTTCCCTTGCTTGCAGTGGTGTTGCAAATTGGCCATGACATAGGCAAAAAAATTTCTGGCTCACTGTGTGCTGACTTTACTGTGATCATGAATATGAAATGCCTAAAAAGTGAACTACATGAGAGACAGTTTTTCAAGCTAAGTGTTGCCACTGTGTCCTTCTACAGCAAATCAGAACAGAAAGCACTTTGCTGTAATGCACATCATCTGGTAGCTGGTGACATGACTTTCTTGCTGTACAACAAACCACAGTCATTCCTTCCAGTTAACCACAGAATTCAGCTTATTTTAGGCTATTCAAATGCCAAACCATGAATATGTTTCCCTGTGCACACATTGTTCCAGTTTGATAGACATTTGCAAATTTTGTGTTGACAAGGAGCTATAGCTGATGACCATGTACTGGCATACACTTACTGACAGTGATGCATCTACCATCATGTAGTTTCTTGTCCTCAGCTTCCTTAGCTGGTGTGAAAATCAATCACCCAAGAAATCATGCTCCAACACACTATATTGAAAATATATGGATAAAAACACCACTTCTCTCACCGTCACTATCTCAAAAAAAAAATCATGTAAGCCATGATGCCAGGGTTGTCAGGCTGGTCGATAAAAAGATCACCTGATAACTTTGTAGTCCATCCAATAGTAAACTATGAAAAAGGTGCATAATTCATGTTTCACATCACCAAAATTTTTAATGAGAAGTACACACCACACCCACCCCTATATCATGCTTATATAATGCTAATATTCCAACAGGTACCAATTTAGCATGTAAACAAACACATGATACACAAAATTATGTAAATGGTAATAATTTCAATCTTCTGGAAGAAATGTTTACATTTTAAACCATTTTTCTCAATGACTTTTAATTTTTTTTTCAAAAATGATTTTAAAGTTTTAAACTTATTGGAACACTTTTCAAATGTGTCCACTTATTGTATTATAATGTTTTCTTTGATTCTAAGCTGTTTTTGCATACACATTTGCACATTTTTGCTTTTAATCGAAATATATCCACATGTTAAATTTGAGATTCATATTGTCGTTTTTTTTCTCCATATTACACACATTTTCTACCAGAAGATACTGAAAAAATGAACATTCCAAAAAATCTAAGATTCAAAAACATTTTAATTTTGAAATTCTTGTTTACATCATTTGGTGAATCAATAGTGACGCAGAAAGTAACATTTCCAACCATTTTCTACCAATTCAGTACACTATGTATTTATGTATACAATCATCTCCAAATACAGGCATTTTAAATCTAGCAATCTTTCATATGTATGCTAAGGCTGGCAAGCAGGTTGAGTTGCTTTTTTCTCACAAATTTGTCACAAAGTCAAGTAATAACATGTTCAAATTTTCAAATGTTTCTCTCTTAATAATCATGCTGTCAAAGTTTTGTTTATTACTCCAAAAATATGAATTTCATTTTCAAGTTTATGATTTCTAAATATTAGAAAATGAGCAGTTTCTATTAGACTCTGAATTTTCAATTTATTGGACTACTCTCAGAATGTCTTTATTCCAGAGGGTTTCTGCATGTTGAGGCTGACATATGTTCACATGTTTGTTCACAATATTTAGCATCATCACTATTTTTATGTGGCCTATGCTCATATGTTGATGTTATTGCCATAAAAAATGTTAGATCTGACAAAACTACATTGTCATCAACTAACACATCACTATCATAATTTTCCATCACGTCACAAAACTTGCCCTGGGAATAACAGAATCACAAAACTTGACCTGGGAATAACAGTAACTGTGGGACAACATTTGTTCACAAATAAACTGGTCAAGGCATAAGGAATGCACCTTGTAACAATGGGCTAAAAACTATTGAAGTATTTCAAGGAAACATGGTAATATTATATGGGATCCATGGGACATTTTATACTCAAAGTGCATGGTGTTAATGGCAATACATATTTTCGTCAATAATGAGAGCATACTATTTGCCTTGAATTCCATATGAAGCAAAATATTTCAGCAAAAAGACATTCAAGATGCTAATAAACAGCAATAGTTGCCACAAAGGTAATTGCGATAATTAGTACAAGCATCATTACAATTATTATTTGGTGTCATTTTTTCCCAAATTTTTTACTTAAACAAGCATTTTGCTAGTACATAGATGTGCTGAGATGCATATTTAAAAAAATGCTGTGTCAGCTTCTACTAAACTACCGTCGGTTGTGACCAGGGTTGGTTTTAGTAAAATTCTTTTTACTCAAATTGTATTTTATTTTTATTAAAATTGTATTTTATTTTTGTTATTTGTCAATTTTCCATTTTATTTTTATTTTTTTGTCAATTTTCCATTTTATTTTTATTTTATTATTCAATTTTTTATTTTATTTTTTTATTATTATTTTTTTATTGTAGTTTATGACCAGGATTGGTTTTAGTAAAATTCTTTTTACTAAAATTGTATTTTATTTTTTTTAATTGTATTTTATTTTTATTTAAATTGTATTTTATTTTTATTTTATTCTTCAATTTTCCATTTTATTTTTATTTTATTTTTATTTTTTTCTGAGATTTTGCCAACCCTGGTTTGACTGTACTATTCAGAAATAGTTGTGACATAAACTTTGTGGCCACAGAAGAGAATGAGATAAATTTGTCCCCAACCAAACAAGGTGTTAGTTTATTTGCATGTCTTGATAAACACATTGCATTTTTTTACCAAATTTTTCAATTTTGCTCCCATTTGATGGTTTTGAAATGTAATGTAACTGCACCAAGCTTTGGTTATCTATCAAACAAGTTTATGGAGGTACGCATTTCACTGCTGGTCATAGAGTGGCATTGTAAGTGATGAAGATAATCAGTAGTCTGTAGATGTTGCTTATTTAATTTCCCACTCAGCTCCCTGTTTTGACCAAAAAATTTGAACATGTATCATCCTAGACCTGGTCCCAGATGGTGGTGTAGAGCACTGGGCATTGGGACCCGGGTGCTGAGCACTGACTGGTGCAGGTGTGGTGCTGTGCCCATTTTTGAGGATGCCTTTAGGTGCTAGCACCAGGGTCAAAGTAAAGGCTCCCAGAATGGCACAAGCCAAGTTACTTGCTTCATTACTTACCAAGCACCTGAGGCACCTTACTTCATGAGCATTAAAATTTATGCATAAAAATGGCCAGGTTAAGATTTCCTTGCTTTTAAACTTGAGGTGTTTTGATGCATTACATAAATGTGGAAACTTGCTAAAAAATGTGAAACCTTCCACAAAAGATATATATCTTGAAATGTTGAGCTTAGTACTTGTAGCAATACCAGTCATTGTGTGGCCACATGATGGTAGAACTTGGGAGAAAGTGACAATGACAATAGAAAAACATACTCAAACTACAACACACAATTGGGTGCTGACACTATGATGGAAATATTACAATATTACAAAACCAGGCTGTGATCTCTGCTCAATTGAGAGTAGCAGTTACAGTTTGAACTGCAGGTAAAGCAGATAAAGCAGGAAATCCTGATAACATGTGGTCCTTTGGCCTCCCAGTTTTATTCTATAGCTGATTAACACTTGTCAATTAGCAATCTGTTAAAATGATACAAAGTGTCAATTAGTTCTATCAACACCAAAATTATTTGTCAGAAAGCAAACCAAAATAAAACAAAACTTATCTTATGCCTGAATTTGGCATATTTTTTGTATAGTAATTTGAATAGACGGATGCAGGAATGAAGGTTAATTCACACATTTTGACATTCACACTTCACACTCAAAAATTGGAGAAAAAATGTCAGTCATTTTTCTATCACACTTCATTTGTTTATTTTACTGGAAGGTCAAATCACACCAGAAAATTGTCACATAAATGGGTGTGCTCAATACAAATTTGCTAACACGCAACAGGCACACCTGACAATTATTATTATGTGTTTATATGTTTCACTTACAAGATTGTACTTTGTTGGGCAAAAAATTTATGCACTATGAAAAAATGCCATTTTCTGCAGAATTTGATATTCATACAATGGCAGAAAATAGTCACAATGTGTCAATTACACATTTATCAGCAGAAAAAAATTGTTAATAGCAAAGTGGACAAAATGAAAAAGCGAAGTAGTGATGGCTTAAACATTAAATGTATGTGTTAACATTATTGCAACGTGAACAAGCCAAGTTAAGTTGCGATCAGAACCAGTTGACATGTGGTGTCATTGTCAACTAGTGTGTGTAGGGCCAAAAACAGTAAGAAATGTATTTTGCAGCAGGCAAGAAGTCGAAGAGAATCGGAAATGGACTTGAAAATCCCATATTCTCAAAAAAATTAAAGTTTACTTGGAACCACAGCTATTAACAGAGCAATGCGACAACCTGGCGCAAACACAACGGTGCTGCTGAGTTGTGGCGCAGCATGTTTGTTGGCATGTTCACATAGCAGTGGCATGTCATCATGTCCAGCAGCGCCTTTCTGTTTGCCACCAGGTTGTCACATTGCTCTGTGAGGTACTTGAGGCATCACATCCGATGCCAAAATTTGGGTGGCAGAAATGTTATTTGGTGACACACAGTGAGTACTGACCTAAAAACTAATTGCACTAGGCTGTGCATGAACAATGCCCTGATTAAGATTTTGTTGCTTTTTACTTGAGTGTCTTGATTGATTGTGTTTTAATGCATAACAGGTGGTCCTTTGGCTTCCCAGTATTATTTTACAAAGAACCTGTGATACATCAATTCTTACATTGCATTTCTAACATCTAAACCAAATTTTGCACAGCTATTTTACAACATTGGTCAGCACTCCCCACATTGTTGTGCATCGCTTAATTTTTATACATATGCTGACTGCACTGTTGTTCACTTTTTTTAATTCTTAGTATATTTATTCTAGAAGGAATGTTTAAGTGAAAATTAAATATTTTCCAACCAAATACAAAATGACGACAGCCAAAACCGTAGGATTATGTGATCAATGCACCGTGTCTCTACCTTGTGGTGCACCAAGTAATGGTAAATAACAAAGTATACTGTATGTGAGTCAAAAGTGAATGATTTTCCCAATGCAAGATATGAACTGTCAGATGTGACACATGCAATGTATATATTTGTTTGACAGCATGCAAAGAACTGTGACATGATTGAGCATACTACATATCTATATGTATTTGACAGTGAGCCAGCAATTGTCATGTGATCAAGTACATTGTGTCTGCTTTTTTAGTTGTTAAGAAAACAATTTTCTGGAAGGAAACTCTGCAACAAACACCAAGTGTTTCTGAGCATTGCATCACAAATGTTTTCATTTTGGCAGCTGCATGAACTTTTTACTAACTCAAATATTTCTGCACCTGCATTTCACTCTAAAACCTACTCATTCCAAAATTTCAACCAATGGGAGACACCTCACATGAGCACCTACAATGATTACCTACACCTACTAGGATTACATGGTATGCATATTTGTTTTTTTCTATTTGATTTTTCTTAGCCAGTATACTTTTTTCTTTTTATTTTATTTTATGTTTTGTAGGCGTTTTTTATGTAAAAATGTAAAATGTAAAAAATGTAAAGAATAGGCAGCACATCATAAAAAATAGGTAAGTAAAAAATATGTGGTGTGCTGCCTAATCATTACATTTGTTTACATTTTACATTTTTACATAAAAAAACGCCTACAAAACATAAAAGAAAATAAAAGAAAAAAGTATACTGGCTAAGAAAGAATCAAATAGAAAAAAACAAATATGCATACCATGTAATCCTAGTAGGTGTAGGTAATCATTGTAGGTGCTCATGTGAGGTGTCTCCCATTGGTTGAAATTTTGGAATGAGTAGGTTTTAGAGTGAAATGCAGGTGAAGAAATATTTGAGTTAGTAAAAAGT
>OZ038452.1:24422590-24443202 GCA_964036195.1 Sphaerolaimus hirsutus
TTCATTTGATTTGATTTGATTTCACATGGTTTTGCGCTGTTACCACCTCCATTTTCACACCTCGACCTCAGTCACGCCTAACGATGGCAAAAAAAGATTCGAAAATTCGAAAACGTTTTCAAATTTTCGAATTTTTGAGCAAATGGTAAAAAATACATAAAAATCGATTTATTTTTTCAAAAGATTCGAAAATTAGAAAAGTCTTTTCGAAATTTTGAATTTTCGAATCTTTTGAAAAATAAATCGATTTTTATGTATTTTTTACAATTTGCTCAAAAATTCGAAAATTTGAAAACGTTTTCGAATTTTCGAAAATTTGTATTGCCATCGTCAGGCGTGATACGGTATTTATATGGCCATAAAATACTACACGGTTAGCCTATGCAATAACTCCCAGTGGAGCTTATTAAATAAAATACTGTACATGGTTTTCCAAGTAAATACAATGAATCCAAAGTTTGTTTGTTTGTTGTGTATCTTGAAAACAAACACATAAGCGCCATTATTATAACAATTCCCACCTGCTATGACGTTAGCCTATCACAAAGCAGAGTTGTAAAAATGTATTTACTCGATTTAACTGCATATACTTGAGTACTGGGTAAATACATATACATATACTTTTTCAAAGAACCTGTACTCACCTGTATGCGTACTTTTGAAAAGAAATGTATTTTTGTTGCTAAAATCAAGAAATCATTTCATTTTCCTATAGAAATTACCAAATAATCATTAAAATGACATATTTTATGTATTCAAGTGTACAAATCGCTTCCACATGTAAAAAAGTGAAAAAATAAGTATTTGATGCAAAAGAATTCGAAAAGTATGAAAAAATATTCGAAAATTCTAAAACTATATTTGGAAAAATTCGAAATTCGAATAGTCGTTTTGGAAAAAACACTTAAAAATTCACATACTTTTTCGAGAGTTTTTGCTATCGCTAGTCACGCCGCCTTGAAGACATCTCCCATTTTCAAGCAATCGATGCATTGCAATTTGCAAATGCTCCCGCGCGGCATGTTTTAAGCAGCATTTATGCACTCTACGTTAATGTTTAATATTTAATGTCTTTCCGGGCGTGGGGTAAAGATGTGACGAATAAGCTGTCTGACATTTTTGAGGTATATAATATTTATGTAACGAAAGGATAGGTACCTATGAACTTTTGGAAGCGCCACATTTAGCTCATAATGCGTCAATGCCTATGAAGGTAGTTATTTTCGGTATCTACCGTATTTCCTCGAAATACCCCCCCCCCTCGAAATACCCCCCTTAAAATGGGCACTATGAATTTGTGGTCCGGGAAATGCATAACAGACGTTCAAAACACTTACCTACTGTGTTACGTTAGAACATCGTTTATACCATCTACATCCTTATAAACACCTTCCCGGTCACGTCCGGCACCCATTTTTTGATTTTACTTCTTACATCCTATCCCCAGTTCTAGGGTGCCCCAGAGGCTGAAACTTGGGGGAGATATTGGTGCAACCCCCCTCTACTTCGCATGAATTTGGGGGGTCGCGGCGACCCCCCAAATTCATGCGAAGTAGAGGGGGGTTGCGCCAATATCTCCCCCAAGTTTCAGCCTCTGGGGCATCCTAGAACTGGGGATAGGATGTAAGAAGTAAAATCAAAAAATGGGTGCCGGACGTGACCGGGAAGGTGTTTATAAGGCTGTAAAAACTTATACATGGTGGTTATTGTTGCATTTTTCATGTTTTTCTCTCAAAATTTTCACTCTGAAAAAATAAACCCCCCGGGGGGTAATTCGAGGAAATACGGTATCCACATTTGGGTAGCTGTACGGTGTACCGCGTACATATGCACACTACATATCTATGTATTTTTTATGTCTTTAGCACGGCTCAAATTGTACAGAAACACGTGTTTGGATACATAAAAATTATATAGTTAATCCATCGTGCAGCTTTTGTGCGCTTTGTTCATTTCGTGTTCATTTCAATCTGCCGCCTACCCGAAAACCTTGGCTATGTTTTCAACTATCTCTGTAGAAAAGGATTTCCTTGTCGGGTTGTTTTGAAAACACGAACATACCGTATATCTTCGAATACCCCCCCCCCATCGGATAACTCCCCCTTGTTGGCGAGGTGAGGAAAAAATAACCCCCCTCTAATAACTTCTTGAATAACTACCCCCCCCCCCCTTCTTGAAGAACTCCCTCTCTGGGTGAAAAACTGCTGCAAAATTTACAAAAGCAAAAAAATGTTGGTCCATGGCAGCGACAGCAGATACACAACGTGTACACAGTGTATACATACTTTTTTGTTGTTGAAGGTTTGTCGAGGAAAAAATAACTCCCCCTTGAATAACTTCCCCTCAAAAACGTCTGCGAAGTAATAACTCCCCTGGGGTCTTATTCGAGGACATACGGTAGCTCTGATGTGCGCCCAGCCTAGGGTGTCAAATTTCCGTTTCCGTTTTCCGTTTCGGCCTTTCCGCAGGAAAATTTTTTACCTTTCCGTTTTCCGTTTTCCGGCAGCCGAAAAAATTTTACCTTTCCGTTTTCCGTTTTCCGGCAGCCGAAAAATTTTTACCTTTCTGTTTTCCGTTTTCCGGCAGCTGAAAATTTTTTACCTTTCCGTTTCCGTTTTTCCGGCCCATTTTTCCGTTTTCCGGCTGAAAAATTTTCACCTTTCCGTTTCCGTTTTACCAGGCCATTTTTCCATTTTCTGGCTCAATTTTCAGTTTTCTGGCATTTTTTCATTGTTTTTCCAATCTGTATTTATCTTCAATTGGCTCATCCCATTGTGTTGTTTTTGTCTCTTGGAGCAGCATTGACAACTGGGATTTCAGGGTCAGTGAAACAGGTGCTGTGAACCCAATTGGGTCATATGCTGACACCAATAATTTATTCAAGTTTCGTCTGGTTGGTGTTGTGATGCTGTCAATTTGCAATTTTGGTGTTGATATTGCCATCATGTCTGTTCGGTGATTTTATTTCATGCCCATTACTGCGACAATTTTATTCACCTTTGGACTCCTGTCATTTTCTGCTATTTCATTCATGACTGATCTGGAGTTTGACAGCCATTCCCTCATGTTCATAGAACATTGGTTAAATAAAGCTTTGACTTTGTAATATAGTTCTAAAGCTTCAACTTCATTCGTGACACTCATGATGAAGTTATCGACGTAAATGTTGTTTATTATCATCACCAACTGGTTTCTTTCCCTTCATTTTCTTCATATTCATTCATGTTGTTTATTGTCACATTTAAATGGTATTTTATGACTGCTCCCAAAATTGCTGGGCTGCAGACAAGTCCAAACAGTACGCATTTAAAACGAAGTACTATTAAGTTATTTTCAGTTACTGGTTTTGAGGCATCTTTCAGCCAGAAAAATCGTGTGTAGTCTCTAGCTTGGTCATGCAATCCATTTGCAAAAATGTCTTTTCAATATCGGCTATTAATGCTAGATTGCCTGCCCTGAACCTCAGGAGTAGGCCCAGTGCTAATGGTGTTGTAATTGGTCCTCTAAAAAGGCACTCGTTGAAACTGGGCTTACCTGCCGACCCATCGTACACGATTCTGCATGATGTCGCTTTGCCCGGTGTGATTACTGGCTGGTGTGGCAGGTAATGAATTCCCTTGTTGTCTGTTTTGTTGTCACAGATCTCAATTATTCCCTTTTCTAGTTGGTTGTCCAAAACTTTCCGGTATTGTTTGAATAAGTTTGGATCTTTGTTGAATCTTCGTATCAGTGATTTAAACTGCACCAAGGCTTCTGCTTTTCCCGTCGGCAGGTCACTGATACTCTCTTTATACAGCCAGTCAATATAGTATCGTTTGTTGTTGTCGTTGAATTTTATGCTATTTATTATCATCTCCTCTGCAATGTTGTCATAAATTGCATAGGTGTCATCAGTGATTCCCACTGCTTCTAGACTGTGAAATTGTTGTAGTGTTTCCTTTCCTATGGCCACTATGGCTACTTTTTGATGATTTTTTGTTGGTTCAGTTAAGCTTGAACTACAAGTGAAGTTACAGGCATGATCCATAGTTGCAGAATGTACAGCTACCACAATCAAAGCCAAACAGGCAAACCTGCATGCAGGTTTTCCTTCTGCAAATTTGTCTATTACCGTGCTAATTTCACTTTATTTTTTTCCGTTTCCGTGAAAATTTTGCTTTCCGTTTTCCGTTTTCCGGCATTTCATTTTTCCGTTTTCCGTTTTCCGGCCAACAATTTTTTTTTACCTTTCCGTTTTCCGGCAGAAATTTTTTTTTTACCTTTCCGTTTTCCGTTTTCCGTAAAGTGAAAAATTTTTACCTTTCCGTTTTCCGTAAAAAAATTTTTTTGACACCCTAGCCCGGCCACTTTGATTGTATTTCTACCAACACGCGTTAAATCACGTCTTCCGACAAGCTCAATTTCATCTATCCAATGCTATACTTCCATTGCGTATCCCTTTGCCGCAGGGATTAGGATTTGACAGTAGTCCCCTCGCTATTTCGTTAAATTAAAGATATACTGCAAGAGATTGAGGCGTGGTTTTTATTTACTTAGCACAAAGAAGGATTCATTAAATTTTCGCGGATACATTGTGAATGTGTATACATTTATGTATTTACCGTATTACCTCGAAATACCCCCATGGGGGTTTATTATTTCGCCAGCAAAATTTGAGGGGGGGTTAATTCGAGGGGGGGTCTTATTATTTCGTCAGAAATTTTCGTAAGGATCGTAGTAAATAGTAGGCATTTGCATGCCCAAAACAGGTAATAAATGTGTCCAAACAAGATATATTTGGATATAAAAACGTAGATTAGCTACACAAACATGTCCATGTGTAGCTGCAATACAAATAAACAGTAATATACATACATCATGTACATTGCATACATTACGTATTTATTATGTACATGACGTACATCATTCCGAAGGGGGGGGGTATTTCGAGGGGGGGTTTGTTATTTCCCCAGCCGATTTTGAGGGGGGGTTAATTCGAGGGGGGGGGGTTATTCAAGGGGGGGGGGGGGATAATTCGAGGTAATACGGTAGTTGTATTGTAGGTACTTTTTTTATACATTGTAGGTAATGTGTGATAAATAAAATGTATGCTATATTGGATTTGCTTGAGACAACAGCACTATATAACGTTTTCTAGTTGGAAAACACGAGCTGTAGTTGCACCATGGCGCCAACTTCGCGTAAATAGGTAATACTGAATAGCGTAAAGCGTAAAGTGCCGCGTACTGCGTGAAGTATACTGCGTAAAATGCCAACTCGGCAAGTACCTAATTAGAGAAGTGACAAAATGTGGTAAGTGTCAAATATTAGTGTTAAGTTAAGAGTAGAATTTTTACGAAAAAGTTAGTTAGGTAACTTATCACTAAACTTGGGCTAGGTCACATTTAAAACTTATACTCCAGTGACTTTACATTTTGCACACATAGTTCACGCTGGAAGCGTGCCAATTATATTTAACGCATGCGATTATCACAAAAAGTAGAGAAATTCAGTTATGTAGAACGTTACACGTTAACGTATTCACAACAATAATTTTTTTAACAATAATAATCTTTTGACAAAATTGCATGTTTAAGTATCGTTGGCACGCTTCCATCGTGAGACACAAATACGTGCGAGTGCAGATGCAGAGTGTCATCAAGTCTGCCGAGTATATATCTGAGGTATCAGAAACCACTTTTCTTGGCACATTTTCACCGACACCGTAGGCCTCAGCCTTATAAAATTCGGGAAAATCCATGGCGCTATTTCCAATCTCCATCATCTCATCAAAGACGGAAGTTTCTATTTACTCTCTGGCTCTGGCTGTATGCTCACACGAGCGCCGTTGTTTTGGTGTGCATCTCAAATAGCGTTCCAAAAATGGTTCTTTTTCAGAAAATATGATCAAATGTAATTTCAGAATATCTCTCAAAAATATATCATTAAATCTCTCTCAAATTTAAATAAACGTAAATGAGAGTTTCTTTATATTTTCTCCTCATAAAATGAAATAAAATTAAATATTAAATTAAATAATAAATTAAATTAAAAACGTGAAAAAATATATAAATAAAATAAGATCTTTCATATTTTTTCTTGTTTCAAAAAATATAAATCACCCAGGATTTTTGGAACGCTAATCTCAAATGATGCGTTTTTAATTTATTCGGCTGGTCTGGTGCTAACCGAATATGAGATTCTTAGGTGCAGGTGCAGCGTTAAGTGACGTTGAATGTGACCAAACGGTCAGCAAGTGACAGATGCTATAATAAATCTACGCAGTTTTTTAGCCATTCGTTCTCGCATAAATTCTTATATACCGTACGTACGCAACCGTATATTCTTGAATAAATACCCCCTCGATTAGCTTCCTCGTGTAAGCCACATGAACAAATGATTACCCCCCCCCCTGGAAAATCGTGGCTTTCGCAAATCTATCCATTTATAAGGCCATAAAAATACTACGATGCGCTTACGTAATAAATCTCAGTGGAGCTTATTAAAGAAAATACGGTACTTTGTTTTCTAAGTAAATACAATGAATCCAACGCCTGTTTGTTTGTTGTGTATCTTGAAAACAAACACGTAAGCGCCATTATTATAACAATTCCCACCTGCTACAGCGTTAGCCTATCACGAAGCATAGTTGTCAAAATGTATTGACATTCACTCGATTAAAATGCATATATTTACTCGAGTACTGGGTAAATACATATACATATACTTTTTTCAAGTACCTGCACTCAAATGTACGCGTACTTTTGAAAAGTACACGTGTACAGAAAATGTATTTTTGTTGCTAAGATCAAGTTACCTTGCAGAAATTATATCATTTTCCTATAGAAATTACCAAATAATCATTAAAAAAGACGATATTCTATGTCTTCAAGTGTAAAAATCGCTACCACATGTAAAAAGTTCTTGCTTTTACATTTTACATGAGAAAAATTACCAATTTTACATCACTTTGAAGAAAATCTCTAGCTTTTACATTTTCTGGGGGGAAAGTACTCACTTTTAAAATTTATTTGAAGAAAACGTATTTTTGACACATATACTCATGAGTACTGGTAAAAAAGTATTTTACATTCTCTGTACTCGGTGGTGATGGTGAATAAAAAAAGTATTTTACACATACATACACATTGAAAAAAATTCAATAATTTTAACAACTCGATCACAAAGCTTCATTTCAGCGGTGATCCATTTGTATGCAAATTGTACTTTGTTTATGTCCAAGCTGCAAGTATGCATAGTTTGCGACTAGAAGATGTATGATTGCGCTTTGTCCACGCGGACTCGATGCATTCTGGCCAGAGCGGCGCCATTGTCTTGCATTGACAATACGCCTACATGCCTGCCTACATTACTGCTGCGGAAACTATGGTGTCAAAAATAAATTTCACGGAAAACGGAAATAGAAACGGAAAAACATTTGCGCTCGCCGGAAAACAGAAACTTAGAACAAAATTTGAACTTGTCAATGCTTTTAAAAGGATACCTAAATGAAAACGGAAAGCGTAATTTGCATGGAAATAAAAAATTGCATTTTTTGCTATAAATGGAAACAATTGCAAAATATTTTAAAGAAACAGATAACAATTGCAGAAATTTTGCTGAAAATGTAAAAAATTGCAGTAGTGTTGCCAAAAAAAATTGCAGAAATTTTGTGGGAAGTAGGAAAAATTTGCTTAATTGAAAAACCTGCATGCTGGTTTACCAGTTTGTCTGAAAGAGAGAAATGTAAAGTGGAGCTGGAAATTGTAAATTGAGGCAAAAAAATGGGAAATTTACCATAAAGCGGAAAATGAGGTGAAAAAACCCAGAAAATTGGCAGTGGTAATTGAAAGAATCGGAGGAAAAAAATTAGCTGAAGGGGAAATTTTTTGCAAAACAGAAATGGAAAACGGAAAACAGAAAGTTGACACCCTAGCTGAAACATAGCTTTTAAAAGGGGCCCCATCTCATGGCATGCAAGTGATCTACGCGCATACGTAATGTATTTATCTACCTATGTAAAGTTGTATTGTGAAAACAAGCGGCGGATGAATATTTAAGTATGTTTGTGTCTCGTGAGGGAATGGCGCCAAAGCGACAGCGCCATACTATGGCACTTAAATATCTTGGCGCCTGGTACCATGGCGGAAATTGGCACCAGAATGGAGCTTTACTTTTTAATTGGGAAATTTAAATCTATGGGGTGCCCAGTGGAAATTCTCAACCACTGCAGCATTGCCAGTCACGTAAAATTGAAATATTTGCCTACTCAGATAAACATTTGGGGCATCCAATTCTGTCTAAATTTTGCAAAATAGAGCTATGCCGGGAAATGCCATCGGGGTTGTTCCCGCTCATTTTTCATTATTTGCCCAAACATTTTTTGACTTCGCTAGTCCCTTTTTTAAATGTTGATACTTTTTGCAAAAAATATGGGGTTAACAGTGGTGATTCTCTGACAAAAATATCCATTTTTCAGTTCACTCATTTTACGTAAATATATTGCCATTTGCCCAGCGTTCATGACTTCAAGTGAAGTTCGAATGTCGCCGTGACGAATGTTCGTGACTTCAAGTCAACTTTTGCATGGAATAGTGCTTACATGGGTAATATGTGATGGCTTAAATTTACTTTACAGTAATTCACACGCTTTAGAAGTGTGTGGGACCACATTGGCTGGATATTATATACTACACTTACATATCACGGCGGATTACTATTACACAATAGCATGAACAAATGGAAGCTGTTACACTAAAAATGCTTCCAAACCCATGAAAACAACCACCAATGTGTATGTGAAATTGCGTGCAAAAATTTGCAAAATACCTAGTGCGTAAGACTAAACATTTCAGCTGAAAAAAAACGGGTTCGATGCCCGTGTTCCTTATAAAAAAAACGATAAAAACACCACCAATACCTAGGCGCAGCGTTTCGTTTCTGTACATTAGACTCATCCGGGATTGATGTAATTATGTCTGAGCTCTAAATAATCTTGATTTAAAATCTGCGCAATTTTCGTCCTCGCTGCGTGTCCCATTTTCTCTGGCGCGAGTAAGTAGGCGCTTTTTAGGTGACACCCAGACGCCATTGATTTGGGCCTAGCGCCATTTTCTGGCACTGAGTAGTCCGGCACCAGTTCAGTTGTTGGAAAACCGACACTGAATAATTTTGTTGCGTTGACAACGCGCTGCATCTAAGTATGATGTATCCTATCTACTTAGAATCCTGGCGACTTGCGTATGTATTAACACCTATTTACCGTATTTCCTCGAAATACCCCCCTCAAAATGGGCACTATGAATTTGTGGTCCGGGAAATGCATAACAGACGTTCAAAACACTTACTGTGTTACGTTAGAACATCGTGGATACCATCTACATCCTTATAGTAGGCTGTAAAAACTTATAAATGGTGGTTATTGTTGCATTTTTCTCTCAAAATTTTCACTCTGAAAAAATAAACCCCCCGGGGGTAATTCGAGGAAATACGGTACGTGAATCGTAATGCATGTGTCCATAGTTCATGTGGTATTTGCAAATGTACTTAAATCCTTCTCCAAACAGCTATCACCTCACAGACTTGATAGGTATTCTGCAACTTAGTCATCAAGTTTATCATAACGCAAGACAGTTTTTTCGTCATTTTTAACTGCTAAATATATCATCTCATTCTCGTAATTAGAATTGTTTTGAGTGTTCATTTCACACACAAAATATCTCGTTCAGAGGCACCCGCTTCACGTTACTCAGGCTCAGCGGAATATTCACCCACAATCTAAAAACTAAAAAAAAATCGTAAAATACCCGATGCGAAAGTCGTACGCGAGCGGCATGTGGCAGCCGCCGGCCGCGCTGACGCCGACGCGGCTCACCATCGGGCCATCCGGCGACGCGGCCACCAGCGGCGCGAGCAGCTGCGCCACCTCGCCGGGCGACAACGAGACCGACGACGAGTTCGCCGGCGCGCTGGGCAACTGGCCCCAGGCTCACCTGTCGCCCAGCTCGGTGCCTAACGTGTGCAGGAAGTTCAGCACGCCGCCCACCGCCTTCCAGTCGCTCTCAGGTCGGCTCAGCCATAGGTGCAATGCGAGATCGGCTAGAGCACGGCGGCGGTGATGCGTTCGCAGGCCGGCCGCGCGGCGTCGACCAGTTGCGGCACCAGCCCGAGGGGCCCGTAAGGCGCGCCGTCAGTACCAGCATGTTGCGGTGGCAGGCGCCCGCGCACAGCAAATTTTGGAAGGCACTGTACGTTACTGTACCTACTTGGTTTTGTTTGCGTCTTTTGTATCGATGTAAAGACCCATATCTGGGTGGGGTTATTTCCGCAAGTGGAGAAGTAAACAAACGAACAATTTTGTGAAGTGAGAAGTTGAAAATCAAAAGAGAAGTATTTAAAAAGTTAAAAGAAAAGTGAATTTGTGGGTGAAAAGTGAAAAGTTTACTTTTAGTAAACTTTAGAGTTAAGGAATTGTTTTGGGGTCCCTCAGCCCCATGTTGCAGCCAGCTGGTGTTGTTGTGTTTATTCTGTATTCATTGTAGACTGTTTGCTATTATTATTGTTCTGGCCTATGTGTGCTACTTATACAGCCTTCAAATAGGATGTCACTCACTGGAAGTGATCACTCACAATAGGGGGCACAAGAAGTATTTGGCCCAAATACTCAAGATGGAGTTCAAATCACATGACATCACCTGTCACTGCTCACTGTAGTTTTTGTGTAGTTGCACTGTTACCTGGTTGATGGATTCTGGATCCATTGGCTACAGTTTAAAAGCTGTAGATAACTGGTGGGTTCTGCCCTCCCAGTGACACAGTTGACTGCCCATGAACAGCTCTCTTTTGCTGCCAGTGTCTGTGTGGCTAATACACTCCAGAACCAGTTGTGCTGGTGGCCCTCTGTGTGACCCACTGAATGGTGCAGGTTGTGTTGGTGTGTGGATGCCATCTCTCCGAGTCTGGCACCATTTCAGGCTTGTGCAGTTGTTTTTGCAGCTCTGTGAGACTGCCTGTTGTAGTCAGCAGCAGGTTGTGCTTGACTGTGTTGGAGCAGGTTGTGATTTCTGATGTTGTATTGGAGTTGGTTGTGCTTGTTGTGCTTGGGTTGTTGTTGAAGGGTTGGTTGTTGTTGGCCAGTTGTGTTGTTCACTGAGCTGTGCTCTGTTGTCTCACTGTCAGGTCTCTTGTTCCATTGGTCGCGGCACCAGTTAAGGGAATTGTTTTGGGGTCCCTCAGCCCCATGTTGCAGCCAGCTGGTGTTGTGGTGTTTATTCTGTATTCATTGTAGACTGTTTGCTATTATTATTGTTCTGGCCTATGTGTGCTAGGATGTCACTCACTGGAAGTGATCACTCACAATCACACACTCAACTTTAGTTTAGTTTAGTTTACAACTTAAGTTTAAAATTTTCCACTTCTCACTTCAAAATCGTTTATTTTTACTCCTCCACTTAAGAATTATTGCCCGACTTAATTACCTAACTTATTGCTGCAATTTATGAGTTTTCATTTATCTGTACGCAAGTTTCGTTTATGTATTTAGATAATGTATAAGAAAGTGAAAATGAATTTGTTGTCACATTTCTTATCACCAACGGATCGAATTATCACGTTTTTATCATTAAAAACATTCATTATCTCCTATCACATTAGGAGTTGCGAAATTGAGTCCTCGTATTTGTTGTGTTTCCACTTTTGTTTGTTTGTTTGTTTTTCGCCACTTTTGTCATCCTCCTTTATCATAAACACATACATTTTATGTAGGTACTATAAACATCCATCTACCTCGATTATACTTAAATTCTTTGCTTAGCCGGACATAGACAATTATCATAGGTAATGAACGAAGGCTATCTCTTCTACATACAGACTCATTAAACATACACTACACATGCAGCTGCGCGCGATCAACTGAAAGTAAATATGATATTAGGTCAATAACATTCTCACTGAGGAGAATGATAGAAATTTAACCAGCCCAGCGTGTTTTTCGGGCTGTGCGTTTCGAAATTTGACGGTTGTAATATTTATCAATGGATAGCTAAACCAAACCCAACGTTCATTCCGATTTTTCGCCTAAAAGTTGATCAAGTGACAGTGGAAAAACACTTTCTTCGTGGCTAACCATACTCTCACGAAATAGGCGTAGGTATAAATCGGGCAGCTTTTAATGCAGTTTAAATAAATTTTATCGGGTTGCCCGACAAAACGTGTCGGGCTTTTGGGAACTCGTCACAGACTGCGAAATCAACATCCTCCCTTGGCTATAGTTGATATTTAGTTAATAACGTATTTAGCTAATATCGCAGTGGAATGCTTTTTCCGACGTATTCTTGTTGCCCCTTGTAAAAAAATAATTGAAAGAAATCGAATGTGAAGTTCTCGCTTCTAAATCTCAAGCAACCTTGGAAAAAAGTTGTTCAAATTCCTGAGCATTATTGCCGCTATTTATCCCGTGTTCTTTTAGCCAAACCAATGACTGCATCATGCGCACGTTTGTCACAGAGTTGTTAAAATACTGGTATTTTGTAAAGCATAAATACACTTTCCAAATTCTGAGTATTCTTACTAAATCGTTAGCTATTTTGAAAATACCGAAGAAAGCGTAAAAAAGCGAAAGCGTAAAAAAACGTTAGAGGGTAGCCTCGCTATTGAGCATCGTAAAGCGGGAATTAGAGCTCAGCGTCGATTCAACGTGAAATGATGACGTGAAATGTTGTCGTGAACTTAATTACACGAGTGTGGATCATGCTACGGGTCTACAATTTTCTAAGGATAATATATGAATCAATACCTTAATCGTGTCCAATACTGAGTGTTATCAGCCACAACTAGAGCGAATTGAAAAATTCAATTTTTATCATTTCACGTCATCATCATTTGACGTCAGAGTGTCAGGGAACAACTCGACATTTCACGTCAGACTTTTGCAAGCAATAGTCTGACGTGAAATGTCGAGTTGTTCCCTGACACTGTGACGTGAAATGATGATGACGCGAAATGATAAAAATTGAATTTTTCAATTCGCTCTAGTTGTGGCTGATAACACTCAGTATTGGACACGATTAAGGTATTGATTCATATATTATCCTTAGAAAATTGTAGACCCGTAGCATGATCCACACTCGTGTAATTAAGTTCACGACAACATTTCACGTCATCATTTCACGTCGAATCGACGCTGAGCTCTAATTCCGGCCTTAAGCACCAATGTGTTCACTTTGATTCAATTTTTATGAATTAGCTTCTCATATTTTCATACCAAATACATGACAAATTCTAATTTCAATGTCATAATCAAGCGAAATTCAAAATTCAAAAAAATCCAGCACAAATTCCATGTAAAAATTTGGCATTTCTCAAGTAGGTACGTTCCGAAATTTTTAAGTTATTTTATGTCCTCAAAATGAACCTTCAAAATTTTCACTCAAAACTCAAGACAGGATCGTGTGAAACAAATTTTACGCTCTCCCAGTACCTGAGTATTTCTTTCGGGAAAGCGTAGCAAAGTGTATGGTTAAATATTTCATAAAAGCATAAGTGTAAGTGTAAGTAGAAATTCCCAAACACTCGGGTATTTTGGGTACGTGTAAATATGCTTTCGCAACTCTGGTTTATCATAATCGTAATACGTAAATACCAGATAAGGGCATTACGATCATGCACAGCCGGACCATTTTTACTCGTGGCTATATAAATACATATACCGTAAATCCTCGAATAAGTCCCCGGGGGGAGTTATTGTTTCGTCAGAATTTTTTGAGGGAGGACTTATTCGAGGGGGGAGGTATTCGAAGTAAATAGTAGTAGTTGTTGTTTCGTCAGAATTTTAAGTAAATAGCATGATCAATAAATTGTATGAATGGGGTTAAATTCATGCATGAATCCACTTTTAATGCAATGAAATCAATGCTGGTGAACATCAGCTGCAAAAGAATACATTCTTTTTATGTACACATATTTACATGTACAGCGTGTTTATACATGTACGTCATTCCCACCCGTAAAGTAGGGGGCGATTATTCGAGGGGGAGTTATTCGACAGGGGGGACTTATTTGAGGATTTACGGTATGCAGTCAAGTGCAGGTGTAGCAAGCGGCCAATTGTTACCTATTTCTCGCTGTTTGCCAGCTTGTACGGTGCTCTGCAGTACGCACCTAAAAAAATTTGCATAACAAAGGAAATTAAATCAGTTATGAACCTGAATTTTTTATCACGGATCAGAGTTTTCACTCGCTCTGGTGAATAAAAAGTACATAAAGTAAATCCTGCAGCTCAAACATTTTCTAGCGAAATAAGGCTCATTAAACGAAACTGCGCGCGGCAACCTCCAACACATTCACACTTGCCGCAGTCAAGCTAATTATTTCTAGCTCAATAATTAACACACAGATAGCTATCCATTTTAACTAGGTAGTTGATCCTGCTTGTTTAGCAGAGCTCAAGTGAAAATTTTTGCAACATAACTTATACCTACTGCATTTGAGACACATCTAGCATTGAAAAAATGGCCGATTTTGAGAAAATATAATTAAATATTATCTCAGAAAATCTCTCAAGAAAAAAATATAATTAAATCTCTTGGGTCATTTTCGAAAATATAATTAAATCTCTGAGAAAATCTCTTGCTGTTAAAAAAATCTCATAAAATCTCTCAACTTCAATTATGATTGAATCGATAGGTATCTCAAGGTGCTTGAACCAGAGGCCTTTGTTTGAGTAGATATTAAGCACCGTATGTGTTGTTTCAGCTTTTACTACCACATATTTACTACCACCTCCTATCTAAATAATCAACAAAAATATAAATTAGGTACATTTTTCCTCAATAGAATACATTACTTTCACGTGTGAAGATCGAAACAGTATTTATCAGATGACTTTTTTCACCAAATTTTGGTTACTGTATTTGCAAAGCATTCAGTAAACTTTAAAGTTCTTAAAACATATTTACATTTACTCAAAAATGTATATATACTCGGCGAATATGATACTCTGCACTCGCACTGATTTATGTCTCACGTTGGAAGCTTGCCAATGATGATAACGTATGCAATTTTTGTATAAAAATGAAAAAATCATTGTTGTGAATAAGTTAGAGTATAGCGTTATAACATAGATGACTTCTTTCCACTTTTTATGAAAATCGCATGCGTAAAAAATCGTTGGCACGCTTCCAGCGGGAACCACGTGTGCAGGGTGTAATGTGACTGGAATATACTAGAGTATTGAGTAAATACATTTACATTCCCTCTGAAAAAGTACCAGTACTCTCTTTTATGTATTCTTTTTGAAAGTATTTGAGTACAGAGAATGTATTTCAGATAAATTTTTTAGGCTCTTACATGCTATATAACAGAAAAAAGGGAGAGAGGAAACTTAAAATAGGAGCAAAAATAGCCAAAGATGGGTATATTAGCACATATATAGTTAAAATAAGCAAAAATAAGCAAAAATAAGCAAAAATAAGCAAAAATAAGCATAAAAGCACATGAACTAGTGAATTTGAAGGTGAAAATAAACAAATATAGAGAGATTTTCTCGGGAGATTTTCTCAATCAGGAAAAAATATAATTAAATCTCTCTGGAAAATCGTGGAAAAAATATAAATCTCAGAAAATCTTATATTTTCTGAGATTTTCTGAGATTTTTTAAATATAAATCTCCCAGAGATTTTTTCAATGTTAGACACATCATTCAGCGGTAGCCGTGTGGACGAGATGAAGTTATTTAAAGCGACATTTTATATGCCCGATTCACTACTTCCGAAATTATATGCCACCCGATTATGTGTGGTTCTGATCTGATGAGGTAAAACCAAAATGCAAGCATGCATAATCGAAACTAGTGATGTAAAAAGCGCCAGGACTTTGGCGCCAACCGCCAAAATCGCCATGGCTCTTTTTGACCTCAGGCGCCAAGCGTCAATGGCGCCAGAGCAAAATAGTGCCAAGCGCCAGCGCCAGGCGTTTTGTTCACGACAGAGTTGTTTAAAGTACTGAACTTTTGCAAAGTAAACGTAAATGTAAAGTATTTTTGGTTTACTCACCCCTGAGTACAGAAAACGTTGAGTATTTTTAATACTTTTACACTGCGTAAAACGTGAATAAAATACCTTTGTCCAGATAAAACGTAAAAACGAGATTTTTCCTGAGGAACACGTAAAAACGGGCATTTTTCTCACAAAACAATGTAAAAGTGAGTATTTTTGTCACATAAAAAGTCTGTATTTTTCAATTTTTACGCTGGTATGCATCAAAGATGTGTTTTTCTCTTTTGATATGCTTTTCTTATGAAAATGTCTTATGTTTGTCACCTTCTGCTTGACGAAACGACATTTTCTGTCCCCTGAAAATATGTTTTCTGTACTCGCGTACTTTCAAAAAGTACGCGAGTAAGTGGGTACAAGTCACGAGGAACAGTTCCGAGGATACGTAAATGTATTTACGCAGTACTCGAGTATCCGTATTTATCAAGTAAACGTAAATACGTTTTAGGAGCTATTGTTCCTGGCGCGGAAAATATATATAGGTAAAGCTATTCTAAGGCCGAAAATGCTCTCAAAAAGGGTTACGGTTGGATAGAGGTAATTATAAACAACAATTTCAGAAAAGAATTTCATGTTACATCCCATCTTGAAAAAATATAGCGATGTGAATATTAAACTACTCATCTTGTGTTTCCCATGGCATGGGTTAGTAAATAATATGCAGCTGGATTACATCTTCAAGCTGCTTCATTTGATATTGTAGATAATTCCTTCTATAAAACCATTAGACCAGGTATTTGAGAGCATTCTTAAGCTTAGAATAGCTTTAGTGACAGCTTTACGGATCTTTATGAATAATGAACAAGTGAGGTGTGTGCAAATCGTTTGTTCTAGAATAGCTCATGAAAAAATTTGAAAACTAATTTTTTTGTATGCGTGTTGTTACCACTTGAGTGCATCAAACAAACACATAAAATACCTATTTATCTGGCAGCCATGCTTCTGTGCATTGGAATTTCACCAGAACAATGCGTGGTAACAGATTCCGCACCATTATGCACGGTAGTGTGTCCAAAAACAAGCAATCTCGCTTTTCTGTGTCAAGATCATCATTTACTTTTTTAACAAAAATTGTCATTTGCAATCAACTGCAAAAAGTTGCAATAACAGAAAAAAATCTATGGGGAAGTCAGTCACTTCAAAACTGACAATTGGCACTTTCCCGCTGAACCTTAAGTTTGCATGTTACCAACCTGCTCACAATATGATACACGCACGCACGTCCACACATTCACAGCTATCTCTTTCAAATTGTGACACATGAGGGACACATCAAAAGAAAGCTAATTTTGGCAACAGAAAACAGAACACATCTGGGGCCAGTCCCACAAATGAACAAGCACTTGACTCTTGACTCTTGACTTTGTTCATGACTTTTAACTGTCTCTTAACTTTGTTCATGACATTTGTCTTTCTCTTAACTTTGTTCTTGACTTTTAACTTTCTCTTAATTTTGCTCTTGACTTTCAATTTATCATTCTACATTACTTTTGACTTCATTTTGTCTTGTATCTTTACTTGTCCACTTGTGGAACTGGCACCAGGTGTTTATTCCTTTGAGAGAAAGTTTCTTGGTTTATGCACACAGCATTTAAATTTTGCCTCATTTTTATTTGGACATGCTCAATTTTGGCAGAT
Source organism: Sphaerolaimus hirsutus (assembly GCA_964036195.1). NCBI lineage: Eukaryota > Metazoa > Nematoda > Chromadorea > Monhysterida > Sphaerolaimidae > Sphaerolaimus > Sphaerolaimus hirsutus. The sequence continues at coordinate 24,440,257 of OZ038452.1, forward strand.
GAAAATTGTTTAGATTTCGGCGCAGTTTTCTTTGGATCATGCTGTTTGGATTCTATACAGATTCCATCTGATTGCATGGCAGCCAGACTGACTGAACGGCGCGAAAGTGAAAATAACTTGGTTGGGTGGCATGTAATTTCGTCTATTGTAGCTTTATACACACCATGTGCAGTTATTTATGTCTTCACTGGAATCTTACCAAATGTTCTGAATGCATCTAGCTCTTATAAAATGGACCACGACCACTTTATAACATCGAAAGTTTACAAGTAGTCTATACCTGACAGTTTACAAGTAAACATGTATTTACATGTTAGTGATGGGGCCAAGGGCGCCATGGCGCCATTTTCACTGGCGCCAATTTGGCGCCCGGCGCCATTGTTTTGACTGGCACCGAAAATGGGAAAACGAGTAAGCGTGAGTAAATTACTTTTGTCCCCGGAAAACGTAAAAGTGGGTATTTTTAGAAATTTTGCCCCAATTTTTGCTCAAAATCACAAATTTTCAAAACTTGTTCACCATTTAATTCACTAGTAAATGTGTCTGATGCTATTTAGGATATTTAGACTCTATTTTTAGCTTTTCACTCCTTCTTTTTTCTTTATGCCTTTATAAAGCCTATAAAAAGCCCATTTGAAATACGTTTTCTGTACTCGCGTACTTTCAAAAAATACGCGAATAAGTGAGTACCGGTAATTTTTTCGGGAGGAAACGTAAACATACTTACGCAGTACTCGAGTATCCGTATTTATCGAGTAAACCGAAATACATTTTAACAACTATGATAATTTCAATCAAAGTTATCAATACAATAGACCCTCCTCGAACAACCCCCCGTGAATTTACCCCCTCAAAATTTGCTGACGAAATAATAAAATCCCTGGGGTACTGCCAGACAATATCGCTTATTATATTATTTTTTTGTACACTTGACTTGACAATTTCATCTGCCAAACTTTAAAAGTAAAAAAGTGCACTTTACAATATGACAGGTATGACAGGTACATATGTACACAGCATATGGCTTCTTTTCATTGTGCAAGCCTTGCATCAATTATCAAATGAAAGTTCTGATCACAATGATCCAAAATTGAATAGGCTTCGGCGCATGTCTCCGCTTAGCGCCTGATGTGCTCACTGCCTTTGATGAGGCGTCTACCAAAAATACATGTGGCAAAAATAGGTGATTGAATGCCAGGGAATGCCAAAATGGATTAACGGAATTGCATTATCCAGGCAGCGGAGACATTCTATGGAAGTTGGTTCTGCTGCTTAATATTCAGGATACTTTTTAATGCAAATTTCAGACAGGATTTATATTCTGTGTACTGTTTTAAAATGCTGCTGACAGAATTATACTTGTATTTATTCATATTGATACGATGACCTACTTATGATGTACATAAATATGAACTTGTGAATGCTGACAGATGAACTTGTCACGTGATCATAAAAATGCTGTTGAAATCTACTACCGTATTTCCTCGAAATACCCCCCGGGGGGTGATTGTTTCATAGTGCTCCCGAGAGGGGGGGGGGTTAAACGAGGGGGGGGGGTATTTCGAGGGGGGGGGTTATTATTTCGTAAGAACTTTTTTGAAATCCTAGTACAAAATCGTTGTTTGTGATGTGCGCTGGGGTAGAAAAATGCATCAATAACTGACATGTAAAGACTCCTGTAGACTAATATTAGTACGTAGATGGTATAAACACTGTTCTAACGTGATTCCAACATGGTTTTAACGTGTGTTCTGCACTACGCAGAACACAAACTGCAGTATTTGTCATGTACGTTCTCTTTACACTCAATTTGGGGGGGGGGGTATTTCGAGGGGGGGGGGGTGATTGTTTCATAGTGGTCTCGAGAGGGGGGGTCAAACGAGGGGGGTATTTCGAGGAAATACGGTAGTAAACTTCGATATACCTATTTACTTTTAAACTGTCAGGTATACCATTTTAAAAAGTTGTTAAGTGAAGCATGGTCTCATAAAACAACAAAACATTACATCCCTGCCAAATCGTTTTACATTCACCGCGTTTGTACTGCGAAATCAGTTTTCTCGTCACACGTGTGAGGAAAAACGCGGGACTTAAATACACGCAAGGGTAACCTTCACTATGCCGCCCAGGTGAAGCGAGACTCAGCGACAATACGCCAGAGCAGCGGAAAATCTAAAAAAATCTCGCCCTAAAAAATTAAATCAAAAAAATGTCCGCGCCAATGAGAAGCGTGGCGGCGGGCGGCCTGCGACGCGCCAGAACCGTGCGCGTGCTGCGCACAAAACCCGAAATGTTGGAGATGCAGCGGCACGGGTCGCGCTGCTCCCTGTTCAACACCAGGGACATCGACCAATTCAGGTGCACGGAGAGGGAGTTTTTAATTAGGTTATTGTGTGAAAATACACTGTAAAGTGACTAATTTTGGATGTAAAAAGTGTCATGTATATATTTGTTGTGCCCCCGGCACTCAAGTTCTCGAGAAAACTTCACAAGTCAACTCAGTCACCTCGACGAACAGCCTGGCACGTTCTGGACCTCAACGATCAAATGTTGAGTCCAGTCAAAAGTGCCCTTCTCGGCGTGTGAGGAGAGTGAGCATGATTCTATGTTTTACTGCGAGAAAATAGTTGATTTCTGAAAGCGTTTCCCCAATCTACAAACACGGAACTTTCATATCAGCGCGGAAATACTGACAGTGAATCGAAAATCAGCCGTGAACTCAAAAAGAGAAACCTAAATAAACCTGAAATCTGCGAGTAAAAATGAATACCTCTCACTCACACGGGCGCTTTATAAATATCCTTTGAAATATCAACATTGCGGGTTTCATGCGTCATGCATGCGCCATGCATGGAACCCGCACTCGAGGTGGTCGCGTGTACCCGTAATAGACACGTTACAACATATTCGTGCGGAATTTCGAAAGGATTCGAAAGTTGTGAGCTT
>OZ038452.1:24443402-24615885 GCA_964036195.1 Sphaerolaimus hirsutus
TTTGGTTTTTGTGTGAAAATACACTGTAAAGTGACTAATGTTGGATGTAAAAAGTGTCATGTATATATTCGTGTGGAATTTCGAAAGAGTTCGAACGTTGTGAGCTTAAAGGCGCGGGGATGGCCCGGGCATCAGAAAGTTACAAACGTGTGCGAAAAATTACTTTCTATCGATGACGATATTATAACATCTACTTTCTTTCGACATTCTGCTTTTTGAATAGGTAGTTGTTATTTATTTATGTCCAAAGCTTATACAAATAGGCAGAGGCAACAGAACGGGCATACCTATTTAGGTTTGAATAGATGAACGTAGTGTCAATACAAGTAAAATGCCTAGCATTCCTTTTTTACATTTCCATATTTCTGCCAACATACATTCATTTATATACGTATTTATTCATTTTATCACGTTTCGTTCCATTTTATGATATCTTAACACCTTTCATTATAAATACATCCACATATTTTTTGCCCCCGGTTAACTTCATATCTTCGCTTTCAACACGATCAATTTTCTACACACGCTATCGTAATATGCATTTTTGAAGCACCCCGTCAGCATAGAGCACATGCACACGCGTACATGCACTGCACTACTTTTCTTACCATGCGCGTGTTTCCATGTGCAGATCGGCCCTGCGCATTAAGGCCAGACCGGAAGTCAAATAAGCCACATGCAAACAAAACGTCTCCATGCACCCAAGGTTGTGGGATAGTTGCCAGCACTTTATTACTCGAATAGTTTGCTTTATTTACTCGAGTGCCAAGTAAATGTCATACACGTTTGTTAATTGTTCTGCAAAGTGCCAAAAGTACAGTTATAAATATTTATGTTTAATTCTAATTTACCATTAGACCCCGTTTACACGGATTTTTTGTGACGACTCAACAACACTAAAAAGTTCAATAAGTTGAGTAAAAAGGTTCCATTTTCATGATAAAAAGTGGTCAACTGTACATTCTACCTAGGCGAATATGCATGTCAAATTGCAGAATCGTACTTCTAGCTCAAGATTGTAAACGTTTGGAAAAAAATTACCATTGTCGCCGGCTGTCGGACAGTCTCCCGACAGCCGGCGACAATGGTAATTTTTTTCCAAACGTTTATAATCTTGAGCTACAAGTACGATTCTGCAATTTGACATGCATATTCGCCTAGGTAGAATGTACAGTTGACCAGTTTTTATCATGAAAATGGAACCTTTTTACTCAACTTATTGAACTTTTTAGTGTTGTCGAGTCGTCACAAAAAATCCGTGTAAACGGGGCCTTATATTTTCTTGACATTTCACACTCGACTTTAAACTTTACAGGGTGCGGCATTGCCCCCAGGTGCGTTCACATATCCGCGTAAATAACCCAACAGCATAAAATACCTCAAATTTCTGTTCTACAACCAAATTCTCCATGTCCCACCCTCAAAACGAGCAGAAATCCCCCGCAAAAAAGTCCTCACGCGAGAGAGCGGGGAGCCTTTGCGACGGGCGTCCGTCCCAATCCTTCTGAGCATTGCGTGCGATCGCGTATGGAAATAAAGCATGATAGGCGCGGCGGCGAGTCGCCGCCGGGCCGACCCGATCAAGAACAAGAGACGCGGCGACGAGACGCACTGCGTGCATCCATCCAGAGTCGATGACTGCGTGCGCTTGTCGCCGCGCCGCCGCGCCGCCCCGGCGACCGGTCTGAACTGAGCTGAAGACAAGCGAGCGGCCGCCGCGGCGGCAGATAGGGCTCGCTGCAGGACCCGCTGTGATAGAAATGCATCCGGCTTGGCGGGAATTTTAGGATGAGAATTTTTTTGACCTCCTTGTCTGGAAAATAGCCTGCATGCTATGAGAAACTTTCAGAAATGTTGGCTTTGAATCTTGAAGTCCATTGCAAAAAATTCATATCATGTCTTACTAGGGTTCACACGAGACATAAATACATAGTACACGGTACCGCTGGGGCGGTCCCGGTCCCGATAGGAAAATTTCTGGTCCCGGTTCCGGCCTGAAATTCTGGTCTCATTTGAACCCTATTTCTCTTACAGATACCGAAAGTGGGCCTAAGTCAAACTTGGCACAGTTCCAGTAAAACACCATTACCTTTGGAAGAAAACCATTCACATTAATAATACATAATTTGGCCAATGCTGCAAGTCTGATATTTTGCTGAGACTGCGACAAGCCAGAATTGTGCCAATTCCGCAAGTGAAGAAGTAAAAAACAAAACATTTGAGAAGTGAGGCGTGAAAAGTGAAAAGTCTGTTTCGCTTTAACCTTTCACTTAACTTAACTTCTCATTTTGCTTCTCACTTCAAAAATGTTTTTTGTACATCTCTACCATCGGAATCGACCCCCGGCCGCGGGAACCGCCCAACATCGGGTCGGGTCGCGCGACCGCTAGCCCTAGCGGCAAAGTTCCGGCTGGGAGCTCGGCAATAAACTCATCAGCGGCCGCTTGTAGTGCGGCCGCGAACGACACACGAACGCCGCGCTGCAGTGAGCCGCGCCGCACTGCGCTAAGTGAACGAACGCCGCGCGGAAGAACAAGGCCGCATCCACATCTAAATGCCAGTCGTAAAGCAAAGCGGGGTGGCTTATGAGTACTACGGCGGGACGGCGCGGCGCCACCGTGCACGTCGTCTACGCGAATCAAGCATTTACATGGCATTGGCTTGAGTGATGCAAATGGTGACTGGCCGACCGGCTCGACCTAGATCCGGGACGGGAAACCCGATTTTTAAGCGCTGCGGTTCGTAAGCCTTCCATTCGCAACCCAAAGTGTGTCGATGATGTCAACCTATGATCCCATGGTTCAAAAGTCATGAAATGTGTTATATTTTAACTCGTTTTGTAAACTGTAGTGTCATATTTAACCCAACTGTATCGATATTGAGCCACAAAAATGTCACAGTAGTCAAACATTTGAAATATTTTTGTCTACATTATATTTTTGTCTACAAGGATGTATCGGCTTTTTTATCGACACACCTTCTAACGTACCTTCTAAACATTAATGCGGCTTTATTATCGCTATATTTACTTTGGCTTACCGATCGACGCAATTCGGCTTGACAATCGATTGATTGTATATGGCGTATGTTGCATATCGCTACACTCTCGATCGGCGCGCTGGAATATAAATGCGGCGCGGCTGCAGCCAGCGCAGCAAGTAGCCGAGTCGACGGCGCGGCGGCGCTGCACTCGGAGCAACACGCGAAAGGAGGGCTCAGTTGTGGCTCCAGACGCGACTGCGCCCGCCGCGCACGGCGGCACAACGGCGGGAGCTGTTAATGTTGTTTTTCGTTGCCCCCGCGCGGCGGCAGCGGCAGCGGCCGCCCGCGAGCTTCCATCCAAAGAAGCACTCGGCCGTTCACGTTTATGCATGTATTACTGGGTTATGTCGGCTCACTAGACCCGGCGCTCAGCCATTAGCGCACTGGCGGCGCGCCCGCCGCCGCGACAATGGCGCCCAGCGAGGGAATAACGCAGATAATACTTACCCATCTCCAGTTTTTAGTATTTTACACCAAAATGTTTTTGGACACAGTTGACTGTCAAAATATTTTGACACATATGGTAGGCTAGTTAAATGTAGGGACAATTTATACTAGGCGGACTTGATACTCTGCAGTTGCACTTATTTTGTCTCATGTTGGAATTGTGCCAACGATAATAAAAAATGCGACTTTTGCAAAGAGATGAAAAATTTCATTGTTGTGAGTACCTTGACGTATAATGCTGTAACAGTTATGAATTGTTTCCTTTTTTTTATCGCATTAAATATCGTTGGCACGCTTCCAGCGTGAACAACGCGAGCAAGGTGTAAACTTACTGAAGTAGGTATATGATGTACGATTATAGAAAACAACGGAATAGCACATGGTGAAGTCACGGAGCCTATAAACTACGCGGACCGCACGCTATGCATTTTTCGGAATGAAACACTCCATCTTGACATCATCAGTAATGCAATAAGTGGTTTGTGATCCTGGCAATGCAGAACACACGTTAAAACAATGACTGTGTTACAGAACAGGGTTTATTTATACCATCTACATACTATCTATAAATAAGTGAACCTATAGACTGTTTTGCATGGCAGTTATTGTTGCATTATTCTACATCTGTGTACATTACAAACAACAAATTAGTACTGTAAGTTCAAAAAATTCCTGGTGAAGTAATAAGCCCCCTCGAAATATCCATCCCACGCTCGTTTAACCACTCTCAAAATTTCCACTCTGAAACAATCACCCCTGCGGGGTCTTTAGAGGAAATGCGGAACATAAGTACTCTGCTCGCCACTGATCGACTAAGACATAAGTAATTTTGGGCGCATACTTTGTGGTCCGCTGAGTATACTACATATGTATATTTGCATATACCTTCCGCAGCTACACCTGATTATAGGGTCACCTGCATCCCACGGAAATTCCTAAAGAACCGCACTTATAAGTAGTATACTCGAAGCACTGACGTCCGACACACTTGAATTCATGTTGTTACTGAGAACTGAGCTTGACGCTGACGTTTTATTGCTGCAGCATAGCTGCGATTTGAAAAGCCTCGCATAGTTTTCCGTTTATTTAGATAATCAAGTAAACCTTCCACCATTTCCATTCACTCGATCAATTTCGATTCGTAAATATAAAAAAAATTCAGTGCTGATCAATTATAATGGAACCGAGATTATCTTCACCCAGAGAACAAGCACCTTATCAAGTAAATCGCAATTTGACAAGTATTGTCAACTTCTATTGAAACCAAAAATTTCTTGTAATTACAAGTTCACTTGTATAAATGGACTTGTATAAATGGACCTGTGCCGGTGCACATGTAAACCCGGTGCAAATGTAGGCCCATTTTCCCGCTTTTTTGACCACACTGATATTTTATACGTAAATCAGTCCTTGTACCGTCAATTTATAAAATACATCGAATGACGTGCCCGTCGCTCTATATCTATGTTTTGCATACATATCAACGATCTTTGGTGCCAAATCGAATGGCAACAGCGCCATCATGACGCCATTTCGTCACCATATAGGTAACATTTTTAAGGAGGGGGTTCTGAGCACTTTACATTCACCGGGCTCCGTAAACAAACAGCCCCCCGCTCAAAAATCCTGTATATGTCCCTGCCCCCCCCCCCGAATCCTTGTTTACATGCGCACCGGGTTTACATGTGCACCGGGTTTTTGTCATAATAATCACAGTATCCTTATCACCAGGGTTGGCAAAATCTCAGAAAAAAATAAAAATAAAATAAAAATAAAATGGAAAATTAGAGAATAAAATAAAATAAAATAAAATGGAAAATTAATAAAATAAAAATACAATTTTACTAAAATTCGAATTTTTGTAAAATTTTAGTAAAATTGTACAATAATTAGAATTTTTGTACAATTTTAGTAAAATTTTACAAAAACTCAAGTGTCTGTTAAATTCTATAGAAAGTTTTCTATCATGTTGCTTAAGTTCCTAGCTGCCAATTTGCAGAACTAGTGCCTTGTTGTATTTTTCATTGTTGTTATTGAAACATATCTTTGCTCAAAATTGCAAATTTTTACATTTTTAAAAATATTTTCACCTTAAAGATCACTAATTTATGTGATTTGTTTCCCATTTTCGTCATTCCATACCTTGAAAAAGCCTATATATTGAACCCCACAAGCCCTCCCCCCACCAAAAAAAACAACCAAATTTTAGGTATCTTTCCTTGGGAGGAGCAATTAGATGCATATATCCAGGACCTCCTGAGGGTCAAAATACAAAATGCCTACCTCACAACTCGTGTCAAAAGTTTACATAAAATTTTTTTGTATTCATCTGCATGCTTCTAGCATGCACATTGTTTTATGTCCTTGCATCCAAGATTTTTTATTTTTTGTAAAATTTTTGTAAAATATTTGTAAAATTATTGTAAAATGGTTTCATTTTATTTTATTAATGACATTTCAGAATAAAATAAAATAAACTGAAACATGAATAAAATAAAAATAAAATACAATTTTAATAAAAATAAAATACAATTTTAGTAAAAAGAATTTTACTAAAACCAACCATGCTTATCACATACAAATGTTCTTATCGCTGGTGCACAATGCCGTCAGAAGCTCAGAACCGTCGAATGTTTTGATCGATTGTGCGCCGGAATGAGTGTTATTATTCAAATTATTAACATAAGGATGATCAATTTTTCAACCATCGTTCGTTCAAACATACCTACACACTCCATGTAAATATATCAAACCAAAAACGAATCCATTCTCAAAAAAGCAACGCCCTAAAGAAACGCCTCGCCCCACGCCCTCATAGAGAAGGCAGCGACGCATAACGTGCAAGTTATCCAACCGTGGACCGCAAGCATGTCATCAAGTTAGCCGTGGGCCGCCAGCGAAACATGTAATATTGCCGCGTTAGACTCGTGTATGTGACAGGGCGGTCGCATTGGCGCACGCGCGGTTGCGAAGATATTCAGTGGAAGCCGACCCGACTGAATGCAGACCTTGGTCGATTCAAGTTCGACCGTCCGCGCCAGGTGCCCAGTGTCCGAACATGGGTCGCACAGACGAGACGTTAATTAGGTACGCACGTTGCCACGTGACCACGTTACAAGTTGCGAGTTGAATGTCAAGTGTGAAAGTCTACTGCGACATAAGTTTACGTGACAAGTAGCTTGTAGCTTCTTCTGGGTTCAATTGCATCCAAACGAAACTGTCTAGTTGGCAGAGTTGCGCCGCACCTGACGGAAAAGCGCTTTGCGTTTAGTACATTTTGCGCGGTGCGACGCTTACATGCCCGGTGCAAATTACATAGGCACCACCTACGTAAATACAGATACCTGTGGGCTTTCCTGTTTTTCATTGGTGTTTGAAGACGGTGGATTACCGAAGTTTGTCTTCTGGCTTATACCAGCATCAGTGGATCTACCGTATTTCCTCGAAATACCCCCCCTCGAAATACCCCCCTCAAAATTCTCACTCTGAAAAAATAAACCCTTTGGGGGTATTTCGAGGAAATACGGTATTTATTTTTACGAAAATTATTTATGTGCTGTGCTAATATTATTTATTTAGGTCTCACAGAACTAGACCGCACATCGCGCTTGATCTAATTCATTTAACATGTACCTAAATATGGCAAGCATGTTTATGTAGTCTAAATCATTTATTATTACATTAAGTGCAATTAGCGTTCGAAAATGGCCGATTTTGAGAAATTATAATCTCAGAAAATTTCTCTGTAGAAATTCGAGGGATAATAATAGCGATATACCGTATTACCTCGAATTATCCCCCCCCTTGAATTAACCCCCCCCCCCTCGAAATACCCCCCCTAAATTTCGGCTGAGGAAATAATAAACCCCCCCCTCGAAATACCCCCCCTAAAATTGAGTGTATCGTGAACGTACATGACAAATACCGCAGTTTGTGATCTGTACAAGTCAGAACACACGTTCAAACCGATGATTGAGTGATGTTAGGGAAGGGTTTATGTGTATATACAGTTATATATGCCTAAAAACACATATACATCTATGCTTGCTAATTGCTTGATTTTTCTACGTCTGAGTATGCGCAATTTCTGAAAATTTCTGGCGAAATAATAGACCCCCCCCCTCGAATAAACCCCCCCTCGAATTATCCCCCCCTCAAATTTTGCTGGCGAAATAATAAACCCCCTGGGGGTATTTCGAGGTAATACGGTAATAGGGATAATAAAAGGGATATTCGAGGGGGGATAATTTGAGGAAATACGGTATATATATATAATTAAATATTAGATGTTATCTGGAAAATATAATCAAATCTCTGATAAAATTTTCCATGACTGAAAAATCTACTGTATTTTTATGCCAAAAATACCCTATTGTTTGGTTATTTTCTATCTACCTACCTACATTTACGTTTTTAAACAATACCCTTATACTTAACTAGCAGGATTCTCTCCGACCTTCGGTCGGGTTTTGTAGTGTTCTAATCCTACAAAAAAGCATTATTTCAAATTTGTTAGATGCAGGTGTTTAATTTAAGGGTGCAGGGTGTAATGCATATATTCAACTGAGTGCATATTTCAAATCAAGGCAATCAAAAACCCACAAATGCATCATTTCACAATTTCTAATTTATTAGCACCAGGGGATCAATTTAAGGCTCACAGTAAGTAGAGTCAAAATGGAGTGCATATTTTAAATCAGTGCAATTAGAAACCTAAACTGGTGGCAAATATAAATGGGAAATCAGGTACCTCATTTTTCATAATAATCTCACAGGGAAACGTGCAGCCCAATATGGCTGCCATTTGATGTGGTGCTGCCCACAACATTTGCCTACATACATGCCTAGTGGCACCCCCTGGCACCCCCCTGTTCTGCTGCTACAGATTGATGAATGTTTTTTTCCAATTTTTTTCCTGGCAAATATAAATGGGAATTTTCGAAAAACACACAAAATACAGCTGCAGTAAAGTGCACAGCTGATTTTTTAGTGTGCTGCCAACACAAGCAATGAATGCACATTTGTTGGGTCCTTTTCAAATAAAATAAAAATTACTTATAGCTTTCCCACAGCCATATTTTGACTGCTGGTAAGTTGGGAGTATAATTTGGCCCCTGGTCCACTCACACCCACAAAACTTGCCCCCAGCAAGCAGGCATGGACCACAAAAACATGACAACAATGATTTTAAACTTTTTGATTTTCAAAATTGTAGTTGTGATTGAAAAACTGTGATTTTCAATTTTCTGGGCATGACCTCTTCATTTGTTTATCCCAGTCACACTAGATACAGGGCACATTGCCCATTGGCCCCTATAGGTTTTTATCAAATAATTAGTGTCCACATTGGATGGGCACAAGTATTTTGTCATTTGTGTCAAGACACTGCAGGCGCCAGACACGCTATCAGGCGAGTGCCCCCTCTATGCAGGGCCATTTTTATCATTGGCTAAAAAAATACTTGAATGCAAAAATGGAGCCCAGGAGCAGCCATATGTTGCCCCTGACACCAAACAAGTCAATTCTGGCCCCCGTGTGCTACATGAATAGCTTGGGATAGTGGATTGTTCACTTTTTCAAACCTACGTTTTTCTCCAAAAAAACTTTCATGTTTGATCAACAATGCCACCATTGTGTGGGGCTTCCGGGGGTTCTGACTGGGTAGAAAAGTTGCACATGATTACAATCTACCAATGTCAAAAAAAACTTTTTGGTCTCAAATGTCCAGAAAAAAATGTATCAATAATTTTTGTTTCATCAGGAACAAAAATTTGTATTGAAGTTCCATTTATATTTGCCAGAAAAAAACATGAAAAAAAAATTTTCTGCATCAAGGGTGGCCTGAGGGGCGTGTCCCCTACGGTATATATAGTAAATACTTGGGGGCACCCTCACACAAGATGAAAGCCTAACAGCTTACATGTGGGATTTGTAAAATACAATTAAGTGATTTTCCCATTTATATTTTCCACCAGTTTACAAAATGCATCATTTCACAATTTGAAATTTTTGGCTCTAGGGGTTCATTATCAGGGTTACAGTAATGTAGTGTCAGAATAGAATGCATATTTGAAATCAGTGCATGAAAATACTCACAAATGCATCATTTCACAAATTGAAAGTTTTTGGCCCCAGGGGTTCATTTTCAGGTTTATGGTAATGTAGTGTCAAAATGGAGTGAATATTTCAAATCATTGCTATCATAAATCCACAAATGCATCATTTCAAAATTTTCAATTTTTTAGCCCCGGGGTTTGACTTAAATGTTATGGTATTGTAGAGTAGAAATGGAGTGCACATCTCAAATCACTGCAATAAAAAACACACAAATGCACCATTTCACAAATTGAATGTTTTTGGGCCTGGGGGTTCATTATCAGGGTTTTAGTAATGTAGTGTCAAAATGGAGTGCATATTTGAAATTGCTGCAATGAAGAACCCACAAATGCATCATGTCACAAATTGAAAGATTTTGGTTCCAGGGGTTCATTTTCAGGGTTATGGTATATGTAGTGTCAAAATGGAGTGCATATATCCAATCAGTGCAATTAGAAACCCACAAATGCATCATTTCACTATTTGAAATGTTTGGCCCCAGGGGTTAAATTTCAGGGTTACAGTAATGTAGTGTCAGAGTGGAGTGTATATTTGAAATCAGTGCAATCAAAAACTTTAAAATGAATGATTGAAAAAATTGAAAGTTTTTGGCCCCAGGGGTTCATTTTCAGGGTTATGGTAATTTAGTGTCAAAATGGAGTGCATATATCAAATCAGTGCAATTTCTAATTTTTTAAGCTCTGGGCATTATACTTAAAGGTTATGGTAATGTAGAGTCAAAATGGAGTGCATATTTGAAATCAGTGCAATTAGAAACCCAAAAATGCATTATTTCACAAATTGAAAGTTTTTGGCCCTAGGGGTTCATTTTTAGGGTTATGGTAATGTAGTGTCAAAATGGAGTGCATATTTGAAATCGGAGCAATCAGAAACCCAAAAATGCATCATTTCACAAATTGAAAGTTTTTGGCCCTAGGGGTTCATTTTTAGGGTTATGGTAATGTAGTGTCAAAATGGAGTGCATATTTGAAATCGGAGCAATCAGAAACCCAAAAATGCATCATTTCACAAATTGAAAGTTTTTGGGCTCAAGGGTTCATTTTCAGGGTTATTGTAATTTACTGTCAAAATGGAGTCCATATATCAAGTCAGTGCAAGTAGAAACCCAAAAATGCATTATTTCACAAATTGAGTGTTTTTTGCCGTAGGGGTTCATTTTCAGGGTTATGGTAATGTACTGTCAGAATGGAGTGCATATATCAAGTCAGTGCAAGTAGAAACCCAAAAATGCATTATTTCACAAATTCAATGTGTTTGGCCCCAGGGGTTCATTTTTAGGGTGATGGTAATGTAGTGTCAAAATGGAGTGCATATATCAAATCAGTGCAATTAGAAACCCACAATGCATCATTTAACAATTTGAATGTTTTGGCCCCAGGGGTTCAATTTCATGGTTATGGTAATGTACTGTCAGAATGGAGTGCATATTTCAAATCATTGTAATCAGAAACCCACAAATGCATCATTTCACAATTTATAATTTTTAGCCCCAGTGGCCTCACTTGGTAACGTTATTGTCAACTCCCATAAACTCAGCCCCTAATTTGGTAAACTCACATCAACTCAACTCCCATAAACTCTGCCTCTAATTTGTAAACTTTTGTCAACACAGCTCCTTATTTTAAAACTTCAGTCAACTCAACCCTAATTTATAAACACCTGTCAACTCAACCCTGAATTGTAAACCCAACCCTTAAAAACTCAAGTCAACCCCCTATACATGTGCAATTGCATTCTTGGAAAGCTACTCTGCCATATGTGAACCCTGTTTGTCAAGATTGAAAGGGATCGTGTTTGTAAAGGGCATATTGTGCTGATAAAAAATGTCCACATTGTGTGTAAAAACACACACGAATGGGGCAGAAGCAGAAACGTCCTATCTTTTACGTTGGAGCATACTTTCCACACAAATAAATAGTGGCTTTATAATTGGTAGAGAAGATGGGTTTCTCCAATAGAAGGGTCACAGTAAAACTGTTGGAACTGTGCCAAATGCTAAGAAAATAATGATTTCTTCTAAACATTTAGCTTACACTTTTTTACGCTTTGCTTGGTGTTTGGAAAATACCGTACACTTTAGTATAAATACTCAAAATGTGGAAAGCATTATTATGCTTACGCTTTCCAAAAATACCTGTATTTCAACAACCTTAATCGGATACTCCCATACATATACGTGCATGTTTTTATCCAAAAACATGCAATATTATTGCCTCAATGCGAACGCGAAATTGCACTTCATGTCAAGATACGACAGTATTTTATGTCTAGGACCAATCAAGAGCTAATTTGGGGTCATATAAGAGAGTAGTGATATAATGTGAATCAAATAAACTTTCTTTGAAATTTGAAATTGAATAAATAAAATTTAATAAATGAATCATTGCTTGGCCATTAATATTTTTTTAATGCACGAGCACTCTTTTCAGCATAAATGAGCGCACTGCATCGCGTCTTATATTAAAGATTCGTCCTAGGCGGATTAATTACTGCTTATAAATATATTATAAAAATTAGGTAATGCCTAAATAAAATGGCTCAGTGTGTATGGAACAGAAACTCTCACGCCTACGACCAAAAATACACCTCTATGACGTATTCACAAAGCATTTTTAAAAAATAGGTGATTTTGAGATAATTATAATAAATAATAATCTCAGGAAATTTCTCAAAAATAAAATATAATTAGATCTCTCTAAAAGCCGGAAAAATAAAAATAAATATTTAGTTTATTTTTTTCATATTTTCTCTTTTTTTTAAATATCAGGAAATCACTCGAAACTTATTAAATCTCTCTGAAAAATCCTGGAAATAATAAAAATAAAAATTGTTTTTCAATAATACTCACTCGATTGGATACATATTGACTTAAAATTGAATCAATATGAGGACATTTTTACATAAATCATTAATATTTACGTCGGTAGCAGCGGCTGTCAAATAGTAGGTCAGTCACGCAAGCAGTAACAGTCACTAACAATGGAAAAGCATGTCCGGCAACGGATGTCACCACCCAACAGCACACTCACAGTGTTGTTAAATGTGCTGGAATTTGTGTAAGTATATGTAAACATAAAGTGTTTTAAAATTACTCACTGCCTGAGTACAGAAATCATAAAGAGGTACTCACATGGCTACTGTTCGACGACAAAACTTTGAGCTTTCAACCACTTTTTGGTTCATGAAAATTGAAGATTTGTGTCGAATGCCTTGATCTCAATCAGTCGGGTTGCCTAGAACAAACATTGATTTTCATGGATGTAATCATGCACAATAGATCACATGGTTTTTTTTGTTTGTTTGATCACATTTGTTCTAGGTAGCTACATAGATGGGGCTACATAGAACGGCATAGGCTCGCTTGGCATCTAACCCACTTGGCATGCAGACCCGTTGCGGGGGTCCCATGGAGGGCTGTTCAGCTAGCTATCTATCCCGAGGCTGCTATCCCCTGAGCCCCGCCCCCAAATCTCTCAACTTTTAAAATCTAAGTGGAGCAAACTTTGAGCGATTTTTCCCCAACCTTCACCCAAAATCACTAAATTTTGCTCCATTTTGTCAATTTTGCCATATATCCTATATATTTTGCCCAAACGAGCCCCCTGAATAATTTTCAGCGTTTCCCTCTGGAGGAGCGATTTGACTCTATAATGGCGCTGCGAGGGTCAAAACCTTGTGAACCCCTGATCCGCTGTCTACATGCCAAACAGGTTACATGCCAAGTGGCACAAGCCTGCATAGAACATCATAGTCTGATAAAATAGGCTATCAAGCATAAACTGATCAAGATTGAGGTGTCAGACACATCAAATACACAATTTTCATGACAAAAAGATGTGATTTATGGTGGAAACATCGGGTTCCTCAGTATAAATGCCAGGGTAACTGTGATAGCCTCAGGAATACCAAAAATACCAAAAAAGTGAAAAATTCTAAAATGTTTTCTAGAAAAGAAATTAATTTTTAGTGTTATTCTAGTGGTGAATTTAAAATTCGAAGTCAAAAAAAAATCGAAAATATTTGTTTGCTACCGTTAGGCACTGGGGATTTTTATTGACTGGACAGCTGCTACAAATTATGGGTTACTTAAAATTTATCCACTTTTTGCATTTATTTTATCTCATTTTGATTCTTTATATCCTTGCAAATGTGTCTATTTCTGTACAGATTTTGCCAATAAAGTACTCTAAAAATGGAAAGGGTCTAAACATAATTTCTCATTAGCTCAAGTGACAAATACGAATTTGTCTAGAGTTTTAATTTCCCAGTGCCGCTTCCTTGAATAGCAGTCAAATACACATACCGTATTTCCTCGAAATACCCCCGGGGGGTGATTGTTTCATAGTGGTCCCGAGAGGGGGGGGGGTTAAACGAGGGGGGCTATTATTTCACAAGAAAATTGTTGAAAACCAAGTACGAAATTGTCGTCTGAAACGTACGCAGACGTCGAAAAATGCAACAAAAACCGCCATTTATAAGGTTCTGTAGACTAATATTAGTATGTAGATGGTAGTGACACCGACATTGTTTTAACGTGTGTTCTGCAGTACACAGAACACAAACTACAGTTATTGTCATGTACGTTCCCTTTACACTCAATTTGGGGGGGGGGGTATTTCGAGGGGGGGTGATTGTTTCATAGTGGTCCCGAGAGGGGGGGGGGTATTTCGAGGGGGGGGGGGTATTTCGAGGGGGGGGGGTATTTCGAGGAAATACGGTATGTACACTATAAATACATAAATAACCACTCACACATTGCTCATAGCAGAGGCAGAAAGCAATAACATGAGCACCTACCGCTCTGTGAGCCAATGCGAATGCACTCGCATAATAGTCTCGCACTCTCACATGTCAACCACCGGCGCTAACTATACTCCAGTAACTTTACACCCTGCACGCGTGGTTCCCGCTGGAAGCGTGTCAACTATTTTTTTGCATGCGGTTTTCATAAAAAGTTGAAAAAGTCATCTCCGCTATAATGCTATACTTAGCTTTTTCACAACAATGATTTTTTCATCTTTTATACAAAAAACGCATGCTTCATCATCATTGGCACGCTTCCAACGTGAGACATAAATGAGTGCGAGGGCAGAGTATCATGTCCGCCGAGTGTACGAATGCTTCCCCAAGTGCGACTGCAGCGAGCAAATCGCCAGCTCGCAGCTTCCCCGCAAACATTTTATCTGTCCGGTGCAGATTTGAATTGTTTGCACATTTGCTCAGCGTCGACGTTCGATGCGAGCGCGTAGGGATCGCCATTGCGCGGACATTTGCAATTTCACATGCGGCTGCGAAATAAAAAGAGCGTTACTTTCATTTGCAGCTTAAACATACAAACGACCATTTGCATCTTCAAAGTGTCATAGAATGTACTTCCATCGGCCGCGTCGCGTCCGTGACGGAGCATGAAAAATGTATGAAGTTCTCTGTATTGATCAATATCATCTGGGCGCCATTAGCGTTCCAAAAATGGGAATACCTATATTGTCAGATATATATATATATAATATAATTTTAGAAAATTTTTCAAAAAATAAAAATACACCTAAATTTTTCTTTAAAAACGCAGAGAAAATTTTTTGAAAAAATAAATGGAAGATTTTCATATTATCATTATTAAAATAAACATAGTTCCGTCTCTCCGGAAAAACCTGAACAAAACAAAAATAAATATAAAATATTTTCTTACTTTTTACAAAATATGAATCTCCCGAGATGTTTGTAACACTAGCGGCCATCCCCGCCATATGTTTACGCAAATAAATATAAAGTATGCTCAAGATTTATGTAGTGCTAAATGCAGCGCCATAAGTTTGGCAGAAGTGCCACGAATTTTGGCTTTTGGTACCATAGCCGCTCAGCCACTTTTGTACAGCGCCAATCCCGCACGCTGTAAAATCTCAATAACAAATTTGTCAGATATCGTGTAGAATTGCAAAATGTCCGGTAAAATCTTATTCACACATTTGCACATTGCAAGACTTTTCACAGGTAGCGTAGTCGCCAAGAACCTGCCCACAGCGCCACACAACTTCTCCAATGGCAATCTTTCATCACCCCAGCGCCGCGGCCAGTCGCCAGCGCTAACAGACCGGCCCGCCCATCTCGCAACCGCTCTAAAAGCATTACCGCAGGTGCCGCAGTCGGGACCCCGGCCATTCACGACCGCGGCCCGTGAGCAAACACTTATCATTCTGGAAACACTAAAAGCGGCCGCGAAAGAGGTGTCGCGTTGCCGCCGCCCAGCGCGCAGTTATCAATACGCCGCCGCGGCAGCGAAGGCGACAACGATAAACAAGGCGGGGCGGCATGAATGAGAAGGACGAGCAGCAATCGCAGTCGGCGTCGACGGCGGCGGCGGCTGGCACGCCGGACGACTGCGGCGGCGGCGGCGACACGTCGGGCGGCAGGAGCCGCCGGCAGTGGCTGACCGATCGACTGTGGCGCCGCAAGACGGCCAAGCCGAACAAGCAGCTCGCGTGGAACCTGGCCATCCAGGCGGCCATTCCCGTGGCCAGCCCGCAGGCGTTAGAGATGGCTCGCAAGCAGCCGCACAGCCGCAGGACCAACAGATCCAGGGGCCTGTTTGGAGAGGCCAAGGCCAGAGGGTATTTTGATGCGCTATTATTACATATTAGCGGCGATTATCACATATTTTAAAGTGTTATATCCACTATTTGTTTATGTGTCATCTTTTAAAATCTGCTGGCGACCAACCCAACCACTTTAAATACGGCGGTGCATTTGGCGGATACAGATATTTAATTAGTCAATAAATTGTTTGAGATCGTTAAAAATCGGTTGAAAATTAGTTCATGATAGCCCCTATCCACACAACATAAATACATACATAACCTATTTACATCTCGCATTCACTATCAATCAGAATTACCCACTTCTCGACCCTGGGGGCAGTTCCAGACCCTGTAAAATGTCAAATGCCATGCAAAGTGTCAAAAGTCATGCAAAATGCCCGGTAAAATGACAAACGTACGTTAAAGGTACGTTTGACATTTTACAGGGCATTTTACAGGGTCTGGGACTGGCACCTGGCCCACAATTCACAACCAAAAAGTGCCAAAAACAACCAAGTCACACCAACGCAGACACGGGGAGGAATTGATCGTGACGCCGTTCGCCCAGGTGCTGGCGAGTTTGCGAAATGTACGCACGCAGTTCGCAGCGCTCACCCACCAGCCGGCCGGGTTAGTATGATTTTCGAAATGTTATCTACCGTATTTACTCAGCCCTCTAAATACCCACCCCCTCAGAGCGACTTAATGAGATTAATTTGAGGAAAACAATCTAGGTATTCACATGAGATACGATAGTTTTCATTGCAGAGTGTGCAGTTAGTGAGATAGGAGTGTATTGGGAGCAGTTTGAGCGCGGCACTTCTAAATAAAGAAAAGTTGGCGTAAAAATTCAATATACCGGAACCCGGAAGGTTCGCATTACCAGCGAGCCACAAAACATGAAGTCACCCTTCAGTCAACCGCCAAGTTACGAATTCAAGTGAAAATCAGCAGAGCATCATTCAAAAAGTTCTCCATTGGGCGCACACACACCAGTTGACATCGACACCAAATGTCAACTGGTTCCGATTCCAATTGAAAGTTTGCCGACAAGCCAACGAACGACGTTCAAATGCAATCTTGAAATTTGAATCGGAACCAGTTGACATTTGGTGTCGATGTCAACTAGTGTGTGTGTGGGGCCATTGCCGCTCCAGACACTAGTTTACTAACAAAAGTAAACTCATTTTGGGTGCTCATAAATCAGCTTTCAACGCGTTTGAGTTTACCAGAATGAGGTATCTGGCAACTACAGTTGACGGGGATGTAAAATAAAGTATTCCAGTAAACTCAAATACCTTCAAAGTTGATATATGGGCACCCAAATCGAGTTTACTTCTGTTAGTAAACTAGTGTGCGCAGGCACATTACCAACACACAACCAACCCTCACCCCCCCCCCCCCCACAGCCGCGCGAGCGGCAGCCAAACGAGCGGCGGTGGCACAACGGCGCACCGTCCCACCGGCAGCACGCCCACTCAGCAGCGCGCCGGCAGCCGCTTCGGCCAGCAGCAGCAGCAGCAGTCGCCGCTGACGCTCAACGAGGACTCGCTGCGAGTGGCCGCCGACACGCTCGACGAGCTCGACTGGTGCCTGGAGCAGTTGGAGACTATACAGACGCATAGGAGCGTGTCTGAGATGGCTAATAGAAAGGTGTGGTGGGCGATTTGTTGGGCGGATTGAACTTTTATGGGGGGAGTTTGTGGGGGGAGAGGTTCCATTGGAATGTAATGAATGATTTGGAGGGATAGAGCCGACACACACACACTGACATTTGACATCGCAAATAAATGTCAACTGTATGTCAACTAGATAACACAAAAAATTAAAAGCATCACTTAACAGAAACAAAGAAAATTAAGTGTCACGACATAAATTTAACTGTGCTCTATCACATAGGAAAGTTGAAATCACACAATAAAGCAAAATTCAGTTGACACCAATTTTGATGTCAACTAGTCTGCGTGGGCCCATAATAACAAGACCGAAAGCATCGTAGTAATCTTAAAAAATGCGGGCGCAGTTCCGCAAAATGCTGAACAAGGAGTTGACGCACTGGTCGGAAACGTCGCGCGGCGGCAGCCAGATCTCACAGTACATCTTTTCCACGTTCATGGACAAGGACCAAGACGCGGACATGAGCGCCGCGCCCGAGCCGGCCGCCGACAACGAGAAGGCCGCCACCGGCAAGGTAATTGATGCACATGTTATAGAGTGCAGCCTAGACTCACTGGAAGATCAGTTTCTGCAGACCCCTGGGAGCAGTCCCGAGGCCTGTAAAATGTAAAGTGAAGTGTCAAGTGTCATGTGAAATGTCAATAAAAAATTACTGAAACTTGCATCACAATTGACACTTTACATGAAATTTGTATGACATGTGTCATGACTCACGACATTTGACATTTGACTTGACACTTTACACGGCTTGACACTTCACACTACCACCCCAGCAATCAATATTTAAATAAACATAAATGCCACCGAAAACCGCTCGCAGCAAATGGGCGCAGTCATGTCCACCATAAGCGGAGTGCGAAAACTGAAGCAGGAAGAATCCGTTGGCTTTCTGGTGGACATACCGCAGTATGGAATCGAGCCGGCCCACCCGGAGAAATTGGACAAGGTCGACTGGAGAGTGCATAAATACACCGATTTAAATTTATAAAAATTGATAAAAAAATTGATAATTTTTTTTTAAATTGATAAAAATTTATCAAAAATTGATAAAAAAAGGTTTATTCATTGATTGAAAACCACTGGTGCTATTATATACTCGGCGGACCGCAAAGTATGCGTCCAAAGTTACTTGTATTAGTTGATAACGCGCGAGCATGAGACTTATGCATGCACTTTCTCACAAAAAAAGAAAATTATTCAATAAAAAAAAGGTGGAGTTGGGAGCAAGCGAGAAACGTTTTTCCTCTAAAACGTGTTTTAAGCCATTTTGACTTCATTAATGATGACGTCATGATGGAGTGTTTCTTTAAAAAAAATGCAGTCTGCCCAGTATACGGAATTTGACGTCTAGTTGTAAAGTCAGTTTATAAACATTAAACTGACAAGTAAACTTTAGGTGAAATTGGACAGTTGCCAGTTTTATCTCAGTTAACTGGTCACATCACCTGTTGTAACTTCAAACTTTACTTTAAGTGCCCGACATTTTAATTTTCCCATTCAGGCAATGACCGACATTGACAAGTGGGGTGTGGATATTTTTAGCATTCGGGACGCCAGCGACAGAAGACCGCTGACATCCGTCACATACACCATCCTGAAGGTAATTTATTTTTGATCAAATTTATTCATTAGATTTTTTATGTGCGTATCTTGTGTTTGCGCGGTGTTTACAAGAAAAGAATGTATTTTTGCATCCCCAACTAGGGTTCAAACGGGATTGACTTTTCAGAATCGGGATCCGGATTGGCTTTTTGAGATTTCAGGATCGGGATCGGGATTGGGGCCACGGGATCGGGATCGGTTTTTTTTTTAGATTTCAGGATCGGGATTTAATTTTTGAGATTTCGGGATTCGAGATCGGGATCCCGTTTGAACTCTATCCCTAACTCGGTGTACCGTAATGCCTTGATTACAGGAAAGAGGTCTGATGAAAGAATTCAATCTGGATCCCAAAACGACAATCACATATCTATGGTATTTGGAGGACCACTACAGATCGAATCCGTACCATAATTCAACACATGCAGCTGATGTGGTGCAAAGCACTCATGTATTATTATCATCGCAAGCGCTGGAGGTAATTTTGGGGGGTAGCTTAGATGGTTTAGCGAGCCAAAAATACACTGAGAAAGTCTCATAATCCCTGAATAAAGCTCCATATATGCAAGAAAAGGCAGTGAAGTATACTCACTGGTTAAGTGTACACACATGACAATTTGCAGATAATTTTAGCCTGTCGTTCAAGACTTATACGCATTTGAAACAAATTTCAGTTGTCGGTCTGGAAAATATTTATTTTTGTTATTCATACGGAACTTTGTTACGGAATTTTAGAACTTTTTCACGTAAATTTTTTAGACTTTCTCATCATTTTTTCTCTCGCATTCACATGCGATTCCAACAATACGTTTACATTATACGCAGAATGTATTCACCAGTCTGGAAATGTTGGCAGCTATAATCGCTAGCGCTATTCACGATGTGAACCATCCAGGCTTCACGAACCAATATTTGATTAACACGAGCAGCGAGTTGGCAATAATGTATAATGATGAATCGGTGTTGGAACAGCATCACCTCGCAGTGGCGTTCAAGTTGTTAAAGGTGAGCTTGTTTATGTATTCTACTTAATACAAAAATACGTTCAATGCAGGGTGAGTCCATCTGCCCGACTGATCCATTTTGCCTGTTGTTTCTTGAATACCTATGTTACATATAGGGATGGCCAAAAAAGTTTTTTTTCAACGACAGGGTTGTTTTTTAAACTGTTTTTTTCTTCAAAAAGAGGGTTTTATTTTTAAATAAAACCGTTTTTTTCAAAAGCTCCCAGATATGGTTATGAGTCAACATAACTATACAGGTATATCAGACAGGTGACAGTACTTGGTGGTGTTATATATAGCCATATAATGGCTGTGGAGCCATGGGATATCATTATAAGTGGTGATTTCTGTCAAAAATATCCGTTTTATGTTGACTTATTACATTTATCGGCTTTTGTCAAACGTTTGTGACTTCAAGTGAAGTTGGCCTTGGGATAGTGTTTAAATTAGGTTACAATAGAAGGCTAATTCATTAGAAGTGATTTTTCACACTGTACAAGTATATGGAGGCACATTGATTGGATATTATATACTACACTAACATATCATGGCTTATTATGACACAATAGCATGAACAAATGGAAGCTTTTACACTAAAAAATGCCGCAAAACCAATGAAAACAACCACAAAAAGTAATGCGCATGTGAAATTGCGCGATTGCGCGCAAAAAATTGCAAAATACCTAATGCTTAGTACAAAAAATTTTGGTCAAGGTTTTTTTTAAAAAAGGGTTTCGATGGTCGGGTTTAAAAAAAAATAAAACGTTTTTTATTTTGAAAAAACCTTTGAAAATAACCGTGACCATCCCTAGTTACATAAATACCGTATATCCTAGAATAAGTTTCCAGGGGAGTTATTTTTTCATCAGACTTTTTAGTCGATGGGGGAGTTATTCGATGGGGGACTAATTCAAGGATATATGGTATTTATGTTCCAGAATATTGAGAGAAGTTCACACCAGGAAAGACATACTACTAATCAACATGATTCTCAAATAAAAATGGTCATTTACTTTATTAACAGTCCACCCTTCCCTAACTTAATCGCACTACAAGATTGATCTTGGCATCCCCACCAACTCCCCCCGCACTATTCCACACACAATCCATCGCAGGAAAAAGACTGCGACATGCTATTAAACTTGAACAAAAAGTATCGGCAAACGCTGCGCAAAGTGATCATCGACATGGTGCTGGCGACGGACATGTCCAAGCACATGACGCTCTTGGCCGACCTCAAGACCATGGTCGAGACTAAGAAAGTCGCCGGCTCGGGCGTCCTCATGCTCGACAAGTACAACGATAGAATTCAGGTACCGGTCCTGAACCGTGTAAAGTGTAAAGTAAAGTGTCATACAAATGTGTCAATTGGCAGGCAAAGTGTTAGGAAAAATGTCAATTGCCATGCAAAGTTCAGTGATGAAATCTTGTCTTTTTGTTGACATTTTACATGACATTCGACACTTGACTTTACACTTTACAGGGCTCGGGACTGCCTCTGTGGGAAACCATAGAAATTGGGGGTGGCATTTTGAGGGTGGGGGTAGGGTTGGAAAAAACGTTTCTTTTTCAACTTTATGTTTGTTTTTAAAAGCGTTTCGGACATCGTGTTTTCTTAAACAACGTTCTTTTAATAAAAACGTTTGAAAAAACATCGGCCAACCCTAGTTGGGGGTCCATCAAAATTTCGTGCCTTCCCATTATGTTGTACGTTGGCCGATTTTGATGCCGCTTAAGTAATTAAATATGTTGGAGTTTGGGGTCGGGGCTAATTTTTGTTTTAATTAACAAATTGAAAAAGGCTAGCCACAAACGCCAGCACATACGCGATCAACGCACGCTATGCGATCAACGC
Organism: Sphaerolaimus hirsutus; assembly: GCA_964036195.1. Lineage (NCBI taxonomy): Eukaryota > Metazoa > Nematoda > Chromadorea > Monhysterida > Sphaerolaimidae > Sphaerolaimus > Sphaerolaimus hirsutus. The sequence continues at coordinate 24,465,719 of OZ038452.1, forward strand.
ACGCCTGTCAAATTGCGCTTCGGTTTGTTAAGTCTTTGCCGGAAACACCCATAATGCCCATTACACCATAAATAGCCTAAAATGATTAAGACAGATGCAGACGGTTAAAGTAAGTGATGTTGGCTATTCCGTTTGTTGGGGACACGAAAAACGTAATTGAAAATGTAATCCAATAAATATTTAGAAATCGGTATGCAGCGTCTCACTCTCTAAACTTGGGTATCTCGCATGTGTGCATCACCAGACAAATCCGAAAAGCATCCAAATGTGGTCGCTTTACCACAGGTTTTACAAAGTGTCATACACTTGGCCGATCTTTCAAACCCCACAAAACCGCTCGCGCTATATCAACAATGGAACGAAAGAATTTTGGAGGAATTTTGGCGGCAGGGCGATCGAGAAAGAGAACAGGGATTAGAAATCAGCCCCATGTGCGATAGACACAATGTGACATTGGAAAAAACACAGGTAAATATCTTAGAGGCCACTGGGAATGAGCTTTTGTTTTAATGAATAATTATTGTGAGTTGCCATTTTGCCACTCCCACACTATGTAAAACGTCAAGCAAAGTACCAAAAGTTATGTAAAATACCCTGTAAAATGTCAAATTTTCACCGGTCAACTGATATGGGCATTACAGGGCATTTTACATTACTTAAGGCAGTTTTCATGAAATTTGACACTTTACGGGGTTGGAGTGGCCACTGGTATCTGAAAAAAAATCGGCTTGGGCGCCATTATGCTGGCCCTAAGCCTCGAAAACGATAAGTGCTAGGCCAGACTGTCATCAGCACTACTCGCGCCTCATCAAAGCATGTTATCAACTTATAGAACTCAAACTTATCTTTAATATCTCCTAAATTCCTACCCAAAAGCGAACATCTCAGGTGGGCTTCATAGACTACGTGGTGCACCCCCTATATGAAACTTGGGCGGACCTGGTGTACCCGGACGCCCAGCCAATATTGGACCAATTGGAAGAGAACAGAGATTGGTACCAGGTGCCAGTCCCAGACCCTGTAAAATGCCCTGTAAAATGTCAAATGTCACGCAAAGTGTCAAAAGTCAGGTTAAAAGCCCTGCTAAAATGGCAAACGTACGTTTGCCATTTTACAGGGCGTTTCACATGACTTTTGACACTTTGCATGACACTTGACACTTTACAGGTGACTTTACAGGGTCCGGGACTGCCCCAGGCGCACATACCACCCGAAACGGGCGGAGACTCTCAATCGCATGAAAGCACCATAAATGAGGAGAATGAAGAAAGCTCAGTTAGCTGAGTGCAAATTCTTGGGTACCACGGGTGGGTGGAGCCAGCCAGCGCCGTCCCATTTCTAATGTTCGCAGGAAACACATTTACGGGAGTTCGCACATTTCGTGTGTGCGCTACACGGTTCACGCTATCTTGGAATACTTTTCTACACACACATATTGTACATTAATATTTTAACTGTTTTTCTCGGATTTTTATAATGTTTTCGCCATTTCCGTGCTGCGCTACGGTTCCGAAAATAGCTCAACTTGACACAAGGTGGAAAATAACGGTGCCTCAGCGCATCTAAATTCTCAGCGCATCTTAGATTTCTCCCAGCACATAAGCTCTCAACGCATCTAAACTTACAGGGCATCTAAGATTACTAACAGCACATGTTAACTCTCGGCACATTTATGCACCCTATGCAAGGGTCTTCAATGGTTCCACCCCAATCGCCCACCAACAAATTAGAATAATTCAGAAATTCCAAAAAAAAATTACTCGTTAAGGTCAACTGATAAATATTACTGTGGTAGTTGTGAGCAGGGTTGGTTTTATAAAAATTCATTTTAGTAAAATTGTATAAAAATTGCATAAAAATTTTATTTTATTTTAATTTTATTCTTGTTTCATTATATTTTATTTTATTTTATTCCCAAAAGTCATTAATAAAATAAAATGACTCATTTTACAAAATTTTTTACAAAAATTTTACAAAAATTTTACAAAAAATCAGAAACATGCATGCAAGGCCAGAAAAATGTTATAATTAGACCTTACATGAAAAACCTGTGACAAATTTTTCCCTTACTTTTCAAAAGTTGCATGCAATATGTATTGTTAGCTAGCTGCAAGTGTAAAGTTACAATTATTGATAAGAATGGTTTGCATTTTCAGAGGAAGGACTACTGGAGTGTGCTGGGCACATTTGTAAAATGTCATGCAAAGTGTCAATTGTCATGCAAAATGTCAAGTGTCATGTAAAATTTCAAGCAAAGTGGCAATTGTCATGACAAATGTCATGCAAAGTGTAAATTGTGTATCCAAATCTTGTGTTTTTGTATCCATAGTATGTTTTATATCCAAATCTTATGTTTTTGTTTCCAAATGTTCACATAAAGTTTTGGAGTTAACAACAACATAATTTGGATACAAAACATAAGATTTCGAAATAAAACATGAGATTTGAACACAATTTGCTTGACAATTGATACTTTAATTTTTACATGTCATGACAATTTACACTGTACTTTACATTTGTCATAACAATTGACACTTTGCATGACATTTTACATGACATTTGACACTTTACAATGCTTGGGACACCCCCCAGATCCATGAATAAATAGGTAGAGACTCGAGCAGAGACAAAATTTTACAAAAAATATGAATTTTTATACAATTTTACAAAAATATGAATTTTTATACAATTTTACAAAAATTTTACAAAAATTCGAATTTTTATACAATTTTTATTTTTATTCTTAAATTTTCCATTTTATTTTATTTTATTTTATTCTTGAATATTCCATTTTATTTTTATTTTTATTTTTTTCTGAGATTTTGCCAACCCTGGTTGTGAGCTATTTTTGGAGGTACCTAAAAACTCACTATCGTTTTTAACCAGTTTAAACGTTCCTAATCTTTGCGCATGAAAAGGTTGTTTGTTGATAAAAATGACTGAAAAACAGCTGCCAACACTACTAAAGTATTGATTATGCCACGGCGTGAAGACATTGTGTTGAGTTGTGAAGAGAAAATAGTCAAAAACATCCAAATTTGCATTTGTGATATGTAGGTAAATTGCTCACATTGTTGACACACGGCAGACACATCTTTTGTGTGTTTTGGTGTATCAAAGACTTTTATGTACTTTTATTATAACAATTTTCCTAATAAGATATATTTATGACTAAACGTTTGTTGTTTGCGATGCTTAGGGACTTATTTACAGAAAATACATATTTACCTATGTACAATTTTACACGATGAATGTAGGAGAACCCAATAAATTATTTCTTTTGATTCAAAATTAACACGTGAAATTGGCCCCACACACGCTAGTTGCATCGACACCAAATGTCAATTGGTTCCGTTCCCAATTCAAAGCTTGCGTTTGAACGTCATCAGTCGGTTCGTGAGCAAGCTTTGAATTGGGATCGGCACCAGTTGACATTTGGTATCGATGTCAACTAGCGTGTGCGGGCCCAATGAGTAATGCAAAATTTCCGTTAAGACTAATTGGGTTCTATACAAACTAAATACATTCATCACGAAGTTTCATTTGACACTAGTTCACAATTAATTGCGTCTATAGCTATATCTTTTCCACAAAACAGTGATTACGTACGGATGTTTTGTACAGATTTTTCCACGATCGCAAACCACAGAGCATTCGTGAACAATGAAGCTTTAAAGATTCTCATTTCTTATTCCCACTTCGCAAATCAACCTCGCTATTACGAACGTCATTATCAATTTGCTGAAACTGATGCGACCAGTTAGCGTTGTACAAAAACGGCCGGTGATCGAACCTGTTGTCGTCGGCGCTGTAAGGCTCCAGGTGGATGGCGGGCGGGGCCACGGTCGCCTTGTGCCTACAAATGCGTGCTCGTGATGATGGTTGTGTGAGGCTTCTGGGCATGTAAACCCGGTGGGCATGTAGACCCTAATTTTAACTCAAAATCGCTAATTTTCATACCTTATTATAGATTTTCACCTTCAAAATCACTAGCTCATGCGTTTTATATTCTATTTTCAGCTATTTTTGTAGTACTATGTGCTTATATACACATTTTTAGTAATGTGGCACCTACTTTTAGCGATTTTTCTACTTTTTTTCTACATCTTGAAAAAAACTATATATTGAACCCCCGCAAACCCACGAACCCCCAAAATTTTTCCCCAGCTATCTATCCCTCCAGAGGAGCGATTAGCTATCTATCCAACCCCCTGGAGGGTCAAAATCTACAATACCCCTGACATGCACAGCGGGCAAACTTGGACAGAGGCACAGGCTCAGATGGTTCTGTGAATGCTCCTTTTGGACACCCACTACATGGACAAGTGGTGCCAGACCCGCAAGTGGACAAGTAAAGTGCCAAACATCACGAGTGAAGTAAAATGACAGATGACAAGTTAAGAGTAAAGACAAGAGTCGAGAGCAAAGTCAAATGTAAAGAAAGATTTAAATAGTAAGTCAAGAACAAAGTGAAGAGCAAAGTTAAAAGTCAAGAACGAACTCAAAAGTAAAGTCAAGAGTCTATAGTAAAGTACTTGTACACTTGCGGGACTGGCTTCAGTTGACAATTCCTGGCAATTCAAATACTAACTTGAACCAACTTAATGCCCTTAATTCTCTATTCATGGGGTTTGGCATTAGTCCAGCTGAATGCCACCGTCCCTGTCTAATAAAAACTTTCCGGTGAAGAGGCTGTTAGAAATTCCCAGACAAGTAAATTAATGCAAAGACTGAAGTGTCGAAAAAAAGCAAGAAGTGATTTCAAGTTGACTTAACAACACTTCAAACGGCTAGGGCCCATTCCGCATCAAAGCCCATTCCGCATGTAGACCCATTATAGACACATTATGACTGCAGGGGTGAGAAAAGGGGGTGGGTAACACCACTCCAAACAGCTCAGCTCTCTATCTGTCCCTGGCGCAAATTTTTTTTGGCTACATTACCCTGAACACCCCCCCCCACCCGCAAATTGCCTAGCTATTTAGCTATCTGGAGCGCTTTTGATCAATTTTACCCTAATTTCCACCAAAATTGCCCAATTTTCATACTTCTCATAGATTTTCACCTTGAAAATAACTAGGTCATGTTTTATTACCCATTTTCAACATGCCAGGTATATCTAAATGTGTTCCGGATCAACATGCGGGATGAATTTACACGCGGAATAGTGCACTGCCACTTCAAACTACGTTGCAAACATCAAGCACTTTACCGAGTAATTACCCAAGAGAAATTAGTTGCCATACGACCGTGGATTTGAAAATCTGAAATTTGTCACTATACAAAGTGCGCAATTGCAGCTCGTGGAGTGAGATGACCGAAAATAAACACCACCAGTGCACCGTACCTATTTATCGAGTACATCCGATAGAAGTGCTTCACTTTATCGCCAACGTCAACTGCTGACCGATGGCTCCAATCACCGAGCTTCAAGCGCATGTAAGCTGAATACGGCCCGCAGGCGTGCACTTTTCGCAGCGTGCCCAGAATTGACAATTCATCGTAAGTTAGACCTGAGTGAGATGCAACCTTCAATGAAGCATATTATACCACCGTGAATATGGGCCGACCCACACTACTTGACATCGCAATTTTTTGTCGACTGAATGTCAACTCAACAACACTAAAAAATTTTTGAAGCATCACACTTTACATAAACAATGTAAATCAAGTGCCACGATATAAAATTAACTATGCTCTATCTATCACATAATCATAAAGTTGAAATCTAAGAATCAATCAAAATTTAGTTGACATTTTGACATTTTCGATGTCAACTAGTGTGTGTGTGTGTGTTTGCCCTGCGATGCAAAAACATCACGAGACACACCCATCTCGTGCTCATCAGACTGGACGCACTTCCCATCAGCGAGTGGCACAAGTTCGGCGGTGGGCACGGCGTCGAGGATGTCGGACACGGCGCTGCCCAGCGAGTAGGTGTCGCCGATCGACCGCAGAAGGTCGCGCACGTGGTGTTTGCCTTGTATCGTGTACATGGTGAGCACAAAAAGTGGGTTTGAGGGAAAACCTATATACTGCATTTCTTCTAATAGAAGGGCAGGTGAAAAGTTGACGAAAAAATAGTAGGGCGCTCATTCTATTTATAAGAGGAAGTACAGTATTTATTCCGTGAACAGGACTGGCCGAAAATTCACCGATGTTTTTCCTGAAATTTTCAGTAAAATACACTAGGTATTTCGCAATTTTTATCATAAATATCCCACAATCTACGACGGGGGCCTCGCCGTAATGAAAACCCGGCCGTAATGAAAGCCTGGCCGTAATGTATTCCCACCCGGCCGTAATGAAAGCCTGGCCGTAATGTAGGGGATGCTACATTCCGGCCGGGCAACATTCCGGCCGGTTTTACATTACGACCGGGTTTACAATACCTGCGGGCAGGAGATTATCGACGAGCGGCGGGTGATTAGACAGGGGGGTGTCTACAGACGACGTGTGCGCAGTGCGGCAAACACAAAGGGCAGAAAACAATGCAAACAATACATAGCCCTTTGTTTTTGCCGCAATACAACAATCACCATGTATCTAACCTCCATTCCCCTCCCCCAAATAGCGTTGGGCACCGGTACCCGAGTCGCTTTTCACAACACTAGCACAAATATTTGTCGCTAGTATAAACTGATCTCAGATCTTACTGTGATATTACGTTCTCTACATCGCCGCTTTTTTACACACTATATCTAACATACATACATTTATAGCTAACATACATACATCTACACAGACATACCGTATTACCTCGAAATACCCCCAGGGGGTTTATTATTTCGCCAGCAAAATTTGAGGGGGGGGATAATTCGAGCAGGGGGTTTATTCGAGGGGGGGGTCTATTATTTCGCCAGAAATTTTCGGAAATTCCCTATACGCAGACGTAGAAAAATCTAACAATCACATAGATTTATATGTGTTTATAGGCATATATTACTGTATATACACAGAAACCCTTCCCTAACATCACTTAATCATCAGTTTTAACCTGTGTTCTGCATAGTACAGATCACAAACTGCGGTATTTTTCATGTACGTTCACGTTACACTCAATTTTAGGGGGGTATTTCGAGGGGGGAGGGTTATTATTTCCTCAGCCGAAATTTAGGGGGGGGGGTATTTCGAGGGGGGGTTAATTCAAGGGGGGATAATTCGAGGTAATACGGTAGATATATTTACGCTTACAGGAATTTTCGCAATTTTGAAAACATTGGTGCGACTCAGTAAAGCATATTGTCTTAGGAAACTTGGACACTTATGTGTAGTTGCCACTGAACAAAACCAATAAACAAACCTATCTAAAAAAACTGATTGTTCATTCGCGGCAAATATTTGTGCTAGCGTTGTGAACAGTGACCCGGGTACTAGTGCCAAACGTCCCCATCCCCTCCCCCCCCCCCTCCCCTAGGACCCGGCCGTAATGTAAAACCGGCCGGAATGTTGCCCGGCCGGAATGTAGCATCCCCTACATTACGGCCAGGCTTTCATTACGGCCGGGTGGGAATACATTACGGCCAGGCTTTCATTACGGCCGGGTTTTCATTACGGCCGCTACACCCTCCAATCTACAAACCCCGTTCACGGACAAATCAACATCCACAACATACTCAGACAAGCGATGGGGGCCAGGTCCCCGCTGGAACAGTCGTACTTGGTGGCGTAGCCCCGCAACCCTTCGTCCAGGTTTCCAGTGGCTAGCACTAACAGAGATCGCTGGCGCCCACCCCCGCTCTCAGCCCAGGGCCCCAGCTGGCTCAACATGTAGCTGAGAACAAGTCGCGTGCGCGCCTGCAAACTGCCGCACGTGTTTGTGAATTGTGAATAGATCATCTTCGAATAACCCCCCCCCCACCGTTCCTTTCGAACCAATTGCCAAAATTCGGGGCTCGATGGGCGACAAATTTTTCGGTAAAAGTTGATGTTCACCATCATAAATATGAGCATTGTTGAGAAAATTTCACCGAGCCGACGGCGTTTGTTCAATACCGAGCGGCAAGGCGACAACGCTAATTATTTTATCGATTGTTTCAAATTCAGCGCATGTGCAGTGTGAATGAAGGGAGGGGTCCTTGTTAATTAGCGTCAGCACATCAAGAAAACATACATGTGTGAGCAAAAGTGGGTGTCCAAAAATTGTAAAATTCCAAAAATTTTAAACATAAATGTATATACAGTTTTTCTAATGAATTTATGTAGAGGGTTGTTTACACTTCCGAGCTTACAATAATTAAAACATTTCAGTTCTACTTCGACGATTTTGGGCGATTCGGTGGGCGAACGTGGCGTTGGCGTTTTTGGCGACGTCGCTGTGCTACGTTGGCAACGTGCATTTCCGTTTTTCCGGTGCCCCATTGTGTTATGTATGTCCTTTTGGCCAAGGAAAGGATTGGAGGTATTGAGGATCTGACACAAAGTTGACGCTGTGATGAAAATAGTTGTTTTTCTTTTATTTGGAGTTTTTTTTTATTCAATTAGGTAGTTTTTTTTTTAGAGAGTGAGACAAGTGAGGTGGCAACAATTTTAATTATGACAGGCTGATTAAAAAGTATTTTTTCTAATTTTACCGGCAGTTTAGATTGCATAATAAGGTTTTGTTTATTTTTTAAGTAAAAAAGGTGACGCTGTGGTTACATGTCGCAGTGCGTGAATGGTCAGTGATGGCTGAGGACACATAGGTTGATATTTGACTAACTTTCACTGCATTTTTTTGAAGTGAGGGCCGTGGCTATTGATCTAGTATGTACTGTGCATTTCTGCATTTCCGAATTGAGAAACAAAAGTTAATTTACAAGCGATTTTACAAAAGTACACTGATTATAGAGGTGCGGTGATGATTGGTGTTGAAAATGAGAGGTAATTAAAAGAATCGAGTCTAACTCGACAGACATGATTTCATGTTTAAATGCCTACTCCCTTGGCTAGTTGTGAGAACAGCCCAGTCCGCCGATCTCATCGAAACAAGCACCCATACAGTGACAAGTGTACTTATTTTTGAGTGAATTGAGCAGTTCGGTATTTTTGGGGTGTGGTTTTTGCATAGTGCGTATGGGATCAAAGGTCGTGGTTGACTAATTAAACCTTTTGGTAGCAGAGTGAGTGGTGTAGCAGCGAGAGTGGTCATTTTCTAAAGATGAGTGTCTTCGGTGGTTAGTGGCTGTTGCGTTTCGGCATGTGGCAGTGGATTCACTCAGATATTTTGTTCAGTTTCGAATTTCTAAAAAAAGTTATGCAATCTAAACATGCATTTGAGCTAAAAAGATTGAAATTTATCAACTTTCCAGTTGCCAATCATTTGCGTTCGTATTTTTATTAAGTGTTATACCGATTTCACATTCATTTTAACTTTAGGTTTGGTAGGGAATAGGTAAAACTCGAGTATGTTAATTTTTATTTGATTTCTACTTTTGCAACTTCGCTATTTTTTATCTACCTAATCCTAGATTGATTGTTTTTTTTGAGTATTTCCTTTTCCCCTAGAAAACTGATAACTTGACATTTGGATATTTAGGAATTTATGCAAATTTCGTGGTTGATCTTTATTATACAAAGAGATGAAATAATAAGCCGCTTGTTTTTCCTGTTTTTTCCCCGAATATTTTGATAAGTGTAAAGGTGATCTGATTTGAGTGCGTATTTTATCACTCTGGTGGAATTTCCGCTAAGCGTCTTTAAAACGGTACCGTAATTCATTTTTTCCTTGACAGTCAGTGTGAAAGTTAATTTCGTTCGCCTTACCGGTATCCTAATCTCATCATGGATTATCCCACTTATGATATTTTTTCGTTGTGCATTAATAATACGTGTGCGTCTTATGCTTTGGATATCAACGTTATTTTCGTTTACTATACGCTCTTTTTGCTGATGGGATTATTGTTCGCGTGTTTATTTGTCTCGCTTATCGCTGTGTGCTTCCCCGTTCGTGGAGGTGGTTTTGGATTTTCGGTAGAATTCGCTGAGTAATTTTTGAATTGCCCGCCATTTTTTTCGCGCTAAAACAAGTTTTTACAGTATCTCTTGTGTTTTTCCTGTTCTTTTTATTCTTCTCGCATTCGTTCATTTTCTATTTTCGTACTCGTTCCCGTTCTCATCCGTTTTTGCGCGTGAATTCTTTGTGTTTTTGTGTACTTTGATCGACGTATCCTGTAAACTGACGCCGTGAATAATTTTAGGTATGCCCATTTTCAAATTCCGTGTGTCCGTCAAATCGGCTGTAAGCATGCTTCTCGTGGTATGTGGAAGTGTTGTCTGGACTTGGCTTATGTTGTTGCGTATAAAAGCGTACCGTAATTTAGAGTAGGGGTCGATTCAGTCGAAATTGCTTCGGTTTTATTTCTTGGAGTGTTTTCGAAGGTTTTGTGCCGCTGGTTAGAAACTCGCTCTCAGTGTGTTCCCTGTGTTCTATCTGAATGTGTGAATTCTGAGTCTAAAAATCGCCTAAAATAAAATCTCTTCTAAAAACTTCGGACCCCTTGGTGTAAATTAGACATTCAACTAATTGCTAGTGCGTTGATAAAAACGCCATTCGCTAAAAAGCTAACTTAATTGACGTAGCGTACACCTGTGACATTCACTTCGGTGAATTCACCATTGTGCGTTGCGAATTCAATCGGTAGTCGCTTTTCCGTTGCCTTACTTTGTCGCTCATCCAACGAGTAGGTGTGAGATCGGTAAAACTTGGCAGTTTGCCATAGTGGAATTTGGTTGAGTAAAAAGCAGCCGGTGAAAATTCATGACAACTGGTAGCAGCGAGTGGTTTGTTTAATATTCCCAGTGAGTTCAGGCGACTGATCACCGTTTGACAATCGCTGGTGAGAACAAACAAACCACCGCCCGGCTGGAGGAACGGAAGGCTACCCGATCGACGCAACCGATAAGTACGGATATTTTTGTATTGGGACGTGAAACTGACGAAATTATTAGTGGGCAAAAAAGGGAAAAACGGAAAAGTAAGAAAAAACCGAAATCGGTTCAGTTCAGTACGGACGCGCACTGTTCTGAGCCTGGAACCGCTGAGTTGAGTGACGAACCTAACGACTTTGACGTCAACTGCTGGGTGGACGCGGAAGGACCGGTCCCTGAAAGAGGTGCGGAGGAGTCATTCCCGACCTTTGAGCAAGGCAAGCCAAGTGCGGGTGCGGAGGTGCCATTCCCGACCGCAGGGCAAAGTAAGTTAGGGCACCGAAGCGCGAGTGCCGGGTACCGAAGCGCGAGTACCCAGTCGTCGAGTGAGTGTGTGCTTTTCCGGTATTCTACTTTGAGTATGGCGCATGCGAGCGGTAGTGGTGTGAATACGGGTCCAGATGTGGTGCAATTGTTGATTCAAGCGAAAAATTTGACTTTGAATCAAATTAATTCGTCAATAGTGGGGAATTCGGTTCAGGGGTCAGAATGGAATCTTAGTCAGGTTGTGACTCAAACGGTGAGTATTGCCGCTTATTTGTATAATCAGCGACCCATGAGTTCATTGGAAAATGGAAACATGAGTGATAATGACGAAAAATTAGTGTCATTAGTAAAGTTAGGTGTTGACTGCTATAATTTACGAAATGATGTGAGTCAAATTGCGGACGCGATTAATGCATTTGCCGAGCATATTCATTTAGAGAAGCCTGACATGCAAGTGATTAATGCCGTAATTAGCGCTGTTTCTAATTTGGGAGGGTGCTCTACCGCTACCACACCACCTATACCTGCCGTGAGTATGGTTGCTACCAGTAGGGAGGGTTATGCCGCTGCCATGACTGCGCTTACTGGACAGGTGATACCATTTAAGGGGCGCGCTGATGATAAGTTTGCTGATTGGCGTAAAAATTGGGATGCAGTTTGTGAAGCGTTGCAAATTCCAACGGATGAGCGAAAATCGCTGCTTCCGGTTTATTTGCGTGATAGCGCGCGTTCGATTTATATGTCGCATAAGAGTGAATTGATTAATTTGGATTATGAGGAGTTCATGGACGCTTTGGAACGTTATTATACTAACCCCATTTCGGAGCATCATGCGCAAAGGGAAGTAATTAGTAGTGAGCAGGGCGAAGATGAAGATGTGTTAAATTGGTCAGTGCAGCTGGAGAAAATTATAAAACGCGCTTTTCCGAAACTTTCAAAAATTGAACGCGAAAAGATGGCAGTGGCGAAATTTGTTAGTGGATTGTACCCTGACATCCGTAGAAATGTATCCATTACCGCTGGGGCTAAGTTTCAAGACGTAGTCAATAATGCGCGCACGCAAGAAAGTTTTCTGGAAATTGATAAGGACAAAGTGGGTGGTAAGAAAAAGTCAAAATCCAACGCTGAATTAGTTTCAGAAGCCACCAATTCGGTAATCGAGCGAATTTTTGCCTTAGGGGGTGCGGGAGCTTTTGGAAATTCCCCGCCCGTTTTGTCAGCGGCGGAAAATCCAAAGTTTGAGGAACAGCGAGTGAAACTGGAAGAACTTTCTAAGCAATTAGAGGATAAGGATAAGCGTTTAGTTGACTTGGAAAAGCAATTGATAGGTAATAATGCTGCGAAACCAGTTTCCAAATTTAGGCCGCGTAAATTTGATGAGGGCTGTTATGAATGTGGGGCAGATGACCACTTTCGTTCTGATTGTCCTAAGTTGACAGAAGAGGAAAGAGCGCGCTTTAGAAATTTTCGGCGCGGGCCATCGCAGCGACCAATGAATAACTTTAGAGGTCCAGCGAATATGATGCGCTCTGCACAGCAACCCGTATATCCCATGCAAGCGGCGCCTTACCTGTATTATCCCCCTCCCGCGCAAATGTCAACCACTAATTGGTCTCCAGTGCAACAAGTTCAATCATCGCAAATGGCCATTGCAGCCGCTCCGTCAACTGAATTGACTGCGTTAAATCCGACGCGCGTGTCTGCGAACTCAGTGAATCATGCACGCTGCGTGCAAGAAAGTAAGGAATATGTGCGCATGATTAGGGTTTTACCGGGTCTTGAAAGTTCAGATGAAGAAACAGAGGATCCATGCAACCCGCCCGAAATAACGCCGCAAGAACATCAATTCATGCTCGAAAGAGAGGCTTGGATTATGCCTTGGGTATATGCGCGTTCGTTAGATAGCATGATTTTTCGAACAAAGTGGTGGGCTCAATTGCAACACATGGGTTTGCAGGGGTTGAATATTAGTGGGTTTTGTGAGCATGCTGATGAGCATCCGCATGACGATCCTGAGGACACGTTGACGTATGTTAAGTTAGAAGCGCTGCTAGAATTAACCATGCATACGTTTATGTGTGAACCGCCGGACATTAGTTTGTCGCAAACGTCATCTGACTCTGAGCTGTATGTGTTGTCCGATTATTGTGAAGCAAGCGTGCCAACTTTGTACCGAACGTGGTCGGAACCGAGTATGTTGCCCAGTGTGTTGAACCGTGTGTTTTTCCTGTGCTGTCTATTTACGTTTTTTGCGAGTGCTAACGCAATGGGTGTTTCAGGTGGTGGTGCAACTAAGAAAAAAGGAGTGTCAGATGAGTGGATTTTGACCGTGCGAAATTTTCTTGAGGGATTTATCGCTGAAATGTGTACTTTCGTGTTTCTGAGATTTTTTCTGCCCGCTTTGTGTGAACTGGTGTTGTATTTGGTGTGTGTAGTGTGTGATTGGATAAAATTGAGAGTGTTGCGGTTTCAATTAAATCGCATGCAAGCGATAGAAAATAGGCGCAATACTGCAAGGGGTGCGACCCCCGTAACACCGCCGCAAAAGTTAAATCCAACTAGCGCTGACAGTTCAGGGTATGGCGCCGATGTTGAAGAAATGCCAGTGAGTAGATTTAAGTGTTTGCCGCCGCTGCGCGTTCCTAAAGACACTGCCGTCATGGAAAAAGTGAATGTAGTCACGCTAACTAGTGAAGAAATTGCGAATATCAAAAGTATTACGGCTAAGCGTAAAGAACTTGTGCCAATTTACTATAGTCCGTCGATTACGGTAGAAATTGAGGGGAATGAATACAAAAGGTGTCTGTTGGACACAGGTGCGATGAGGTCATTGTGCAGCCTGCTGGTGTTGGTTAGGCATCGAAATAATTGCATAGCGTTTGATGAAGTCACACCTGTGGGGGGATTGCAAAGCGCGTCTCAATGCAAATTGCAGATTGAGGGTCAGCTGGAACTTCAAGTGATGATTACCGGGAAAGCGTTTTCTATTGTGTTTCAGGTGATTAGCGGGTTGTCGGACGACATTTTACTGGGTGCTGATGTGTTGAGGCATATGGTTATTGACATGCCTGCGCGTGAGTTGCGAATTGAGAGTGGCGATGCGCGTAAAAAATTGACTGTGCCTTTTGACAATCCGCAGCCTGTTGTGCAAGAACGGCATGTTTATGCGGTTGTAACTGAACCTACGGAAATTAAGCCGCGGCATGAAACAATAATTAGCGCAAAATTATCTGAACCTATTGATGAATTGACATTTGCGATTGAGCCTTTGAGTGAATTTCATGTGAAAACGGGTGTGTTTGCAGCTAATGCTGTTTATGAAAGTGCGAGTGAATTGTTTCCGGTAAGGTGTGTTAATGTGACTGAAGTGCCGGTAAAATTGCAAGTGGGGCAGAAAATTGCTATCGTAGAACCAGTGGAGTGTGTTTTACAAGTGCGCCGAGGTGATCCGCCTGCTGAGTGGGTGCGAGAATGTCGCGAGCGCGATATGAGTTTTACCGATACTATACTTGAAACTAGTGAGGAAAAAGTACCGACGGAGGGCACTGTACCTTCTAAAGCAGCAAATACAACTATGAAAGTGGTTTGTGCTGATGGGAGGGAAATGGATTTTGAGGTACCGGTCGAATTGGACGAAATTAAGCGCCAACAATTAAAAGAGTTGATTTTAATTCATCAAGATGCTTTTGCCAGGGATAAGTATGATTTGGGATACAGTGAATTGGTTGATTATCGACTTCAATTGACTAGTAAAATTCCGGTTGCGTGTCGAATGTATAGGTTGAGTTTGGATGACCAGCAGTACTTAGAGAAGCATTTAAGTTGTTTGCTTGAGCATGACGTCATTGAACATAGTACGAGTCCGTACTGTGCACCGACATTAGTTGTTACTAAGCCGGATGGTGCCAAGCGCATGGTGATAGATTATCGGCGATTAAATGCAGTAGTTCACGCTCCCCAATTTCCGCTGCCCAGATTAGACGATACAATAGAGTCATTGCACAGTAGCAAATATTTTTAGCAGTGTCGATATCAATCAAGCGTTTTACAACATTGCGCTGCATCCGGATGATAGACATATTACGTCGTTTCGTAATTGTTTTGGTCAATTTCAAATGAAACGGTTGCCGATGGGATTAAAATGTTCCCCGGCTTTAGCGCAGCGCTGTTTTGAAGTTACAATGGCTGGATTATTGCACCGGAATGTGTTGGTATATATAGATGATTTGCTCATTTACAGTAGGTCATGGGAAGATCATTTGAGTGATATAAGTCAGGTTTTGTCGCGTTTGATAAGTAGCAGTTTTAAAATACACCCAAAAAAGTGTTTTTTCGCGCGCACAACCGCTGTTAAATTCCTGGGTTATATGGTAGGGCGTGAAGGGATTTGTATACCGGATGATAAGCGAAAGTATTTGAGTGACTGGCCGCTACCTGTGTGTGTGCGTGAAGTTAAAGCGTTTTTAGGTGCCGTTGGGTTTTTCCGAAGGTTAATTCATAAATGTGCTGAATATGCCGCTCCCTTGTCTAATTTAACTCGAACAAAAACTGAATTAGGAACTGAAAAGTATAGCGGAAGTACTCCCGTAGATTTAAATGCGAACCCTGCCGCTTTGGAAGCTTTTAATAAGTTAAAATTGATGGTGGCTGAGAGTCCCTGTATACAGTATCCTGATCCCAGTAAACCGTTTATAATTATTACCGATGCTTCTAAAGTTGCACTAGCTGGCATTTTAGTACAGCGCGCCGAACCTGCCGCCGCTCTGCATGCGTGTTCATTTTATAGCCGAAAACTTTCTGAAACGCAATCCCGATGGCCTGCAATTACGCAAGAAGCATGTGCTATTTTTGAGAGCATACGCAATTGGCATTGTTATTTAGCGGGCCGGCCGTTTGAAGTGTGGACCGATGCGAAAAGTATTTCATGGGTTAAAAATCCCAATTTGGAAACCCATCCCCATACGGGGTTGCACCGATTTGCGCTTGCTATTCAATCATATCAAGTTACTTTTAAACATTTGCGCGGGAAAAGTAACGAATTGGCTGATGCTTTGTCGCGCCGGCGTGATGCACCTGTTGAATTTGATGAGCGTGTTAATTTGGATGAAGCTTTTGAAGAATATGCGTTTGATATACCTGCTGATGAATTGGCGAGAATTTTGACTGAGGAAATGGCGTTGTTGACATCTGAAGAACATTTAGCTTATAAAGCAGTAACTAAGATTGGCTGCTGCTCAAAATTGGCTGAAACATGCGCAAATGAAGTCTTTGGAACCGTCAGTTACGGTAGCTGCTGAACCGCCAGTGGCAAGTGTTGCTACTGTGCGGGCGCCACATCCAATGACTATGCGTGTGCGAAGTAAACCGAAGGCGGAGTCCAATTCTGAAAGTACTTTGAAATTGCCGCCAAAAAGTGAAGATGTGCCTAAATTAATGGCTGGTGGCCGCCATTCCGTTCAATTAAGTAAGAAACCGGAAAAACTCGATGCTTTACCTCCTCCCATCACTCCAATTGAAGAGTTGTCACGTTTGCAAAAGGAAGAACCGTATATAATTACAATTCGACGCATGTGCGAGGAATCTATTTTGCGTAGAGCCCCACCGTTTTTCATTGATCAATTTGATGTGGTTAGACGTGATGCGGATCCGTCAATATTAGTGGGTGAAAGGAAATACGACCCTGCGTGTATTCCCCAGTCATTAGTTGTCACTGTGTTAGAATTGGCGCATAACAACCCCACTGCTGGACATTTAGGTGTGATGAAAACGTTTGAAAGATTGCGCGAATTTGCTTGGTTTACAAATATGCGACCAGAATGTGCTAGATGGGTTTCCACTTGCCCTTCGTGCAACGCAAAGAAAGGATTGCGTCGCTCGATGAAAACTCAAATTCAGAGCCGGAAAATCGCTAAGTTTCCTGGTGATTTTATTGTGATTGATGCAGTAGGGCCATTGCCAATTACTGAAAAACAAAATGTGCATGTATTGGTATTTGTGGATCAATGCACGCGTTTTGGTTTAGCAGTGCCCGTTCCTAATTTGAAACAAGATACTGTGGCTATTGCGTTCTTGCAACATGTGTTACCGATTTTTGGCGCGCCCGCTGTAATCTTATCCGACAATGCACCGAGTTTCATTGGCGGCATTTTTGCGGAGTTGCTGCGTTATCTAAACACAGTGCAGCACAAGTGTTTCAATTATACGCCAAAAGGAAATGGTTTGGTTGAGCGCAGGAATGGCGTCTTAATGGCTATAATTACGCATTATGTGAATGGCTCGCATTCGGATTGGGACAAACACTTAGGCGCCGCTGTCTATGCGTATAATACGTCTAAGCACCCCTCTATGAAAGTGACGCCATATGCGCTGCTATTTGGATCAAATTCTCCGTCACTTTGGGAGCGTATGATAGAGCCGACGGGAAATGGCACCGATAAGACCGATAAGCCGACGGCGTACAGTCCCTTTGTGTCAAATTTAGACGCGCAACTTTCGGACGTCCGCGCGGCCGCGCATTTGGCTTTACAACGCGCGCAAGAAAAAGAATGTTTTTATGCAAATCGCAGTGCGCGTCGCTTGAATTTGAAGCCCGGTCAATCAGTTCGTGTTTATTCGCCCCGAATTCTTCGAAAGTTAGGCCGCGTTAAGAAGTTCACGCATCATTATATTGGCCCGTATGAATGCTTAGATTATGTGCATCCCATTGTGACCGTGTTTAATAGGTTGTCTAAGAAAACTTATACCGTTCATGCTGATCGCGTTAAATTAACAAATGAAACAGTTAATCCCACCTATTCGCAGATTTTCGGTTAAAAACCCTGAGATTTTCCGCTCTTCAACCTAAAGTGCTTCAAGTCAATTATTTCGTTCGAAAATTTAATTAAAATTCATTTTCATTTTTATTTGGATTATTCGCGTTTAATTCTGGCCGTCAATTCGTGGTGAGTTCGGGGTTGCAAATTTTGTATTTTTAGTTGTGCGCGAGGTAATTTTGTAGCAAAAAGTTGTCTCTTGTGTAAAAGGTAAAGCGCGAAAATTTTATAAGTGTTATTAGTTGTTCGTTCCTAATTATCGTCGCAGTTTTAATTCACCAGTTATTCATACCATCGCATTTATTTTTTCGTTCTAAATTCGTTCTTTAATTTCATTCTCATTTTCGCCCATTTCGCAACAAAATAAAAATTATTTTTGGCGCAATACGTTTAACGTAGTGCGTTGAAAATAATTCGCAACTTTTCGATTAGGGTGTCGCTCAGACCTTCGTGCATTTCGGTGCCGACATTCTGGGTGGCGCATTTTAAGTAGCCATAAGTTGTGTTTTCCGGTTCTCTACTTTGAAGTGTGAAAGATGACTAGTTCGGGAGGCGTACCTATGAGTGGGTGTGGAGCGAGTTCTAGTTCGTACCGTGGCGGGCGCATAGCCAAGGCGCCGCTCAAATCGTGGACTTCTCATGGAAAACAGAGCGGTGACACTATTCCGCCGCTGCCCTACAATCCCCCTCGAAACGCTCGATCGATTTGTCCTGAATTTGTCATCAACAAAAAGTTGTCGGGAATAGTGGATCGCGTCCACGTCGGCCACGAGCAGCGTCCTACCAGTTATCAATGTCACATTCGTTTCGACGGTGATGTGCAGGCGATTTTGGAAAGTTATCCGGAGTGGTCGGAAGCGGAAAGGGCTTATCCATTTTTCACTTATTCGGTCAACAAAGCGGAGCGCGCGCGCGAGCGGTCGGTGCAGAAAATTTTGAGGGAATATAACGAGGCCAACGCGCAGTACGACATGTTCTTGCCGCTTGTCCGCCACGGCATGCATTTTGTCGCGACTGGTATCAGTAGGGTTAGCACCGATCCAAAGTATTGGGAATTGCGTGGCGTCACCATTATGAAAAATGACGCTCAAATGCCATTGTTTTTGGGCCGCCCGGTTGTCATTGTTTCGCAAGGACAAGTTGACCTCTCCATCGATGAACCGGCGTCGGAAATTTCACAGAGAGGACAGGAAAATCGCGAAGGGTATCATGCTTATCTGGCCAAGTGGAGGTATTTGCGTTTGAGAGCGGCGTTCACCCCTTCGCGATATATTAGTGCACCCCCCTTCAAAGGCGCCGACGAGCGGGATCCGGGCCCTGAAAAATTGATTTTTGCACATAGCGAAAATGTCATGGAAAGTGACGTACACCCGCACGCTGGACAATTAGGAGTGGCGCATGTAGAGTATCATGCTTTTGACGACGCCGGTAAAGTCAACAACTTTTATTGGGCTCATGCGTATGGCGTGCGTATTTTTTCAGCGCGGGAAATTGAGTCTGGTATGGAGTGGAAGGGTGAAATGAACAGAAATCACCTTACCTCTCAGCTGCAGCTCCGTTCCATCTTTTTGGCCGCTGCCAATGTGTGTCACGAAGCGCATTTGCGATACACTGCGACTAGGGCAAAAGCGGTGCGTGCGCAGGTGACTTGGCAAAATGGCCCGCGGGGATTAATTGCGATAATTAGGTGGGAGCGCGTGCATTTAAATCCAGCCGCTGCGATGCGCGACACGGCCGAGTGGCACAGGAATAAGGCGCAGGGCTACATGTTGAATTTTACTTCGCCTATGTCGTCGCTACAAATCGTCGAAGCTGATCCCCGGGGGGAAGAGCGTGCTCTGACTGGCCGCCCGCAAAGAAGTTTACGCACGGTCAGCGCTGACATCACTGCCGAGGCGGTGCAGTTGGTCGCCAAGCCGGATGTGTTGGTGCCGCAGGCGCTGTCGCCGCATTTGATGCCCAATTGCGATTACATGGTGCGCGGTTCCGCTTTGTCGCCTAGCTATAATGGCAGCATGGAAATTTTGGAATGTTTGTGCATAATGGGGCCTAGTGGTTACCGGCCAACAGAGAGTGACACCGGAATGCTCGCTGTGGAAGATCAGGTCAAAATGGCGGTAGTGATGCACAAACAGCTGACCCAGGTTGAGACTAATTGGCAGCGAACGCTCGAAAAAATTGAGTCTGACGGGTTGTACGCTGCGGTGCGCAGAGGCACATGCGAAGATTTATTGCAAGCGAACCAGGGTGATTTTCGGCCGCAGGAGGGGCAGGGGCGTGTGATTGCGTCAGTTATCAAGTCTGTGCGAAAAACTGCGCCGCTGTTGTTGATGTGTGATTCACCGTTCGGTTCCGGTAAAACGACTGTGCAAAGTCAGTGTGCGTACGCGGTTGCGATTAAGTTTACTGAGAAAAATGGCCCGCCGAACCCGCTGAAGAGGGAATTGCCCTCTGATGCAAACAAAAATGCGCTTTACCACTCCACAATGATTACTTGCAGTGTGAATTCGGCCGCTGATGAGTCTGCTAGACGATCGTTACAAAGTTTGGCGGACATTGGTCTGCCTACTTTGGAAAGGGTCGTGGAAGTTTTGCTGCGCAGTAGGGAGACGTGGACTGCGATGGATGACAAACCGAATTTCGAAACACCTGGCTATGCGCGTTTTTGTCAGGTGCGCGCTGCTTTCGCGATTCGCGTGCTGAGTCCGTTGTTGGAAGTTGACGATCGCTACGTCGATATGACGCTCCAGCAATTGCCGCTGTTGAATTTGATCGCGCAAAATATGCCCGTGCATGTGATTCGATTGAATGACCACTGGCTAACTGCTTATGAACGCTTTACCGCTCAACGCCATATTTGTGACACTTTGAACGAGATCATCGCGAACAATCAGCATCCCGCCGACATTTTTGAAGCCATTCGGTCGCAGTTGCCTTTGGTTCGTTTGTCCAACGACGAAGACGACGAGGATGATTTGGTGCCACTGGACGATGGTCAAGAGGAAGGCGTGCAGGCGTGGGGGGCCGCGGCAGGCTTTGTTGACGACAACCAGACGTGGGGTAAAATTTACAAGCGCGAAATGCGACGCCTCGTTAGGGTGGCTACTAGGTTGCATAAGGTGGTGTTGAATGTGCTGCAGCCCGGCCAAGTCCATGTGACCTTGGATTCATCGCGCGACAAGCGACTGCAAGTTTTGAAATATGCCGCGGTGTTTGTGGACGAGGCGTCTCTGGCGGATGAAACTGCCATTTTTGGCGCTGTTTCAAACGCTTGACTCCCCCACAATAACTTGGTGCTTTTGTTTGGCGATAGCAAGCAGTTGACCCGAATGGTCAGGCCGCATTCATGGATCGCTCCGATCCTGAAACCTGATCCATCGCTGATCAACAGGTTGGTGGAAGGTGTGCTGTGCCCAATTCTGAAGCTCGAGACTGTTTTCCGCGGCCACGACGCGCTGATTCAAGCGAATTCTGTCGCTGCGTACGATGGCCAATTGCGCGCGTTCCACGAATACAGTCAGTGGCGAGATACTTTGCCGCTCATGGCTTGCGGTGCCGATCAGGTACCTTTGTCTTCCGTGATCGTGCACATGGGTTTCGAAATGAGCGAGGGCGTGTCTGTTAAGAACTTGGCAGAAGTAGACATTGTGGTGCGCGTTGTACAGCAATTTGTCATTTTGCACAGAACAGCGAGGGCGAGAATGTCGTTCCGTGGAGTAATTTAGAAAGCGCCGATTCACTGCTGGTTGTGTGTTTCTATTCAGCGCAGGAGAGAAAAGTGATTGACGAATTGGTGCGATTGAACTGGGCGCAGTTGTTAGGGGGTGAGGGGTTCCCTGATTATTTAGTGACCCCAGCGTTTTGGCGGAAAAAAGTCATCACTGCTGATCGAGCGCAAGCTCGTGAAGCGCACGTGGTGATTGTGTCATGTGTGAGGGGTAGTGTGCCGCGAGTGGACGCTACTGGACATCCGTCGCAGCGCGAGCGCGATGTGATGGACAGAATTGGCTTTTTGGCGATGCCGGAGCGGTGCAACGTGGCCACGTCTCGAGCCAAAACGGCCAGAGTCGTGATCATGAACGCCGCTACCGTGCTGCATTCTGAGTTTTTCTGGCGTTTTGTGGCGGTGGAATTAGGAAAGGGACGCGTTTTTGCGTACCATGAGCGGCGTTTGTGGGAGTGTGACCCGTTGGTTAGGTTTTTGATGCACTGGAGAAGTGCCCCGGTCGGTCTGCAAGAACCCGCTCCGCCAGTGCAAGAAGAAGAAGAAGAAAATGAGGTTCCTCTGCCGGAAGAAGTTCAGGAGGTGGATGTGAGTGAACAGCAAGTGTCCCCTCAGCCAGATGCTAGCGTCGCCGCTCCCGATTCTCAGACGTACAAATGTTGCCGCCAGAAGAGCAGGAGGAGGAGCCAGAGAAAGTGCAGCCGCACGCGGAGGAAAAAGCGGGTTGTTCTCGGTCTCGGCGTCGATATCGCGGTTGCCGTCGCTCTCCCTCGACGAGTTCTTCCTCTTCCTCCAGTTCTTCATCGGGTTCGTCAAAATCGGGATCGAGTGAAACCGATTCGGTTTCGGAGTCTGAACGCGCGCCGCCCGTGCCAGCACATCAACAGAAAACGCTCCCGGAGGAAGAAGTTCAGGAGGTGATGGAGGTGGAACAGGAGCAGAGAGAACAAAGTGCCCAACAGTTGGAACCAGAGGAGTTGGAAGGCCAACGGCAAGAACCAGAGCCAGAAACTGAAGAGGCCAACAATGCAGTCATTGGAGAGAAATTGGATGAGTTAATTCAAATGGCGGGCGAGTTGAACACCGAGCTGGACGCCGAGCGACAGCAACAGTCCATGAATCCAGACAGGCAGGTGCTCAGAGAAATGGACGCCATCCAGGATGAGGCCAATGAAGTTGAGCCCATGCAAGAAGATGAACAGGAACAGGAGCAGCCTGAGGAAGTGGTCGCACAGCAGCTGCAGCAACCTGTTCAGGTTGTTGTAGTTGGCGCGTCGCCGCCACCGCAAGAGGAACAGAGTCCTCCCCCGCCAGTGACTCCGACTTTGGCAGGTTTGGAGCCAGAGGAGGAGATGGAAGCGGAGTAATGGTAATTTAGGTGTACAGGAATTTTTTTGTTTTTGTTTTTGTGCGTTTTTGTTGAGTAAACTTTTTACCAGTGGAATTGAGTTTTTGTTGAAAATTGAATTTTCATTGAGTTTTACCAGTTCAAAAGTTTTTTTTTCTGTTCTCAACAAAGTATGGAAAAATATGTAATTTAATTGATAAATTTAAAGTTGGTTTAAATAGTTCTAAAAAAAAAACGGGAA
This sequence comes from Sphaerolaimus hirsutus, assembly GCA_964036195.1. Classification (NCBI taxonomy): domain Eukaryota; kingdom Metazoa; phylum Nematoda; class Chromadorea; order Monhysterida; family Sphaerolaimidae; genus Sphaerolaimus; species Sphaerolaimus hirsutus. The sequence goes on from OZ038452.1 coordinate 24,489,019, forward strand.
TTTATTTCAATTCATTTTTCATAGTTTTGCTGTGTTTCGATTTTAGCCGGGAGGTAAAATGTATGGCTGGTGGAGTTTGTGAGCAAAAGTGGGTGTCCAAAAATTGTAAAATTCCAAAAATTTTAAACATAAATGTATATACAGTTCTTCTAATGAATTTATGTAGAGGGTTGTTTACACTTCCAAGCTTACAATAATTAAAACATTTCAGTTCTACTTCGACGATTTTGGGCGATTCGGTGGGCGAACGTGGCGTTGGCGTTTTTGGCGACGTCGCTGTGCTACGTTGGCAACGTGCATTTCCGTTTTTCCGGTGCCCCATTGTGTTATGTATGTCCTTTTGGCCAAGGAAAGGATTGGAGGTATTGAGTTGCAAGCGCAACGTTGACACGTTGAGGTAAGCGCAACGTTGACATGCGCCGCGCCGTCAAACTGATGGGCAACCGGTTCAAGTTTGGCACCAAGGTGTTGACCTATGAAGAGTGGATCCGTGAAGAAGGGTTAATCATTGACCCAACTAAAATGGGCGCTGGGTGGGTTCCGCCGCCGGGCACGCTTCTGGTGGCCAGTTCGACGGGGGCGCCGGCTTCGGTGCAGACCACGGTGGGGGCTCAGCCCGCGCCGGGGTCTGTCCCGGGGTCGAAGCCCTTGCCGGACGGGTCGGCGGTGGCGGGCCCGTCGTCGGCTTCCACCTAGTACCTTTGTTTTTCACGACGCAATATTTATAGGGCTGTCGCTGATGCCATGCGCGTTCCTGGGTGCCTGTTCCGCGAGTGTGGCGACTCTGACATGGATCGCGTGGGGGGGGATGGCCCTTGCCGTGGTCGGTGTCATAGTCGCTGCCCTTGCTGGGCAGGTCACCTCGGGCGCGCCTGGTGCTGGGGCACAGCATTTACTTATCAGAGTTCGGTCCGGCCGAGCGGCGGCTCTGGCACTGATCGCGGTGGGGTGTAACCCTCGCCGGGGTAGGTGCCAGGGTTGTGCCCCGCGCTGAACCGATCGCTGACGCCCAAACACCTACGTCCTTTCCCTACTTTTTACAGTCAATGATTGAACTCTTTTTTACTTATGCAATATTGCATTTTTATGCGGCACTTTACTTTTGTTAGATTGCTTTTGTGAGAATATCTTTACACTTCTTTCTAACGGTTTTAACGTGTTTTACCTATTTACTTTATTTTGGTGATTAATATTTCACTATTCTTATCACTACCTGACCTGATATTTACTGTCATTTGCTATATAAATAAATAGCTCATAAACCTTTTTTCGTCTCTAACTGATAAATTATTTACAAACATACATTTTACAAAAATAATTAAATACATTGGCTTCAGTACCCGGGGATCGTTTTGCACTTGCCTACCACCCTGAGGGGTGATTTGCTCTTTCCTTCTCTTCTGTGAAGATTTGCACAAACGCCAAGATTAGCCAAATAACATGATACAAATGCCATTATGTAACTACGCGAATGAAATTAAATAATTGGCAAGGAAGTGTGTGAGGAACGGCTTGTAAACAGTGTAGGGGGCCAGTCCTACACTGTGGCATGCCTTACACATGGTCAAAAGGTGGGATTCCCTATTCAGGGATACCGGCCCGCCTTTAAAGGCAGAGATGCCCAACAGAACTGGCAACCCCTTTTTACAGGTCTGGGGCTTGGGCCGGCCTCAGACCTACCCCTGGCCTGCTACCTTACCTAAAACCTTCGCTTTCCTGGAACGCACTTGCATGGTGACTTGCGCAAACAACCAGTTTGCAGTGAAATTAGCAGATCCCCAGGAGTCGGGACTTAAAACAAATAAATGTAACAACTGTAAATACTGTAAATATATTGACGAAAACCCACTACACTCAGCGTGTAGCACTGGCTTTGGATATCTTAGTGAGCAAACAGACCAAAACATCAATTGTAACAGCACCAATGTTGTTTATCATTGCTTCTGTGCTGACTGTGGGATCAGCTATGTTGGAATCACTAGCCGCAAACTTAAAATACGCATTGGAGAACACATTAGAAGTTTTCAAAAGGGAACATTAAACACGGAACTAGTCAGACATTTCTCAATGTGCGGACACAATCCAAAATTCAAAGTACTGGGTAGTTATTCTAAAGAAACTCTGACAGATGCAGAACTAGAATGGACTTTAATTTTGAACACAGCATATCCATTTGGTCTAAACACGAAAATAAAAGGATATGGCAATATTTCTCGTTTTACAATTCCAAGAACAAAAAACAGCCCTTACTTCTCACGCCCAGTGCCCAGAGATCACAAAGACCGTATACGTGCTAAAAATAAAAAGAAAAACCGTAAAATATTAAATTTTCAAGAAATACTATTGGGCTTGGAACAAATACAAAGTAATAGCCGGGGTTTCCATAAAGCAATTAATTATCTGACAAAGTTAAGAAAAGGTGAACTACTGCAACTCCAGAAAGAAATTGGAACTCTACACAGGAAATTATGTGATTCTTCCACTGACTTAGCACTGGCAGTTGTAGCATTTCTTACAAGTAAATGGAGAAAGGAAGCAACACAACCTAAAGATTTGAGGAAAAAACATTACATTGAATGTATGTTCCCAGGAAATACAATGGACTGCATTAGGCCATCTAAATTACTCAATAGCAAAAACTTCACCGATGCAATCAGCAATGATTGGCTCAAACATAATAAGTTTGTGGTTTACTACAAATATAACAAGCCAATCTCTAAAACATTCTGTAACCACAACACAGAGTTCACTAATATTGCTGAAAATGAATTAATTGAGATGGCAACTATGGACTGCACTTGTGCAACTTCACAATACGCGGATGCACATCACAAACACATAATCACCGGTGATTTATCTGTAGCTGAAGATCCATATATAATAAAAGCCTTAACAATGGGATCTAAATATATAATGGCGCAAGACAACACTGTTGCCAATTGCCACATCATGATACACAACATGATAGATAAATTGGTAGAAAAATACCAGCTAACAAATAAAATGGAATTACTTTCTAAAGTTATGCCATATGTGAAGAAAAGGACTAAAAATTGGACCCAAAAAGCCCAATGTCTGGATATCACCTTAAGACAACTGAAAGAAAAAGCAAAAACACTCCAGACAAAATACATTATTGCTCCCGCTGACAAGGCGACAAGCAATATGATTATAATATGTAAAAAATATGCAGCAATTATCATGATGAAAGAACTGGGTATAACCATTAATAATTCTCAACTAGTCACCAATGGAAACAAAACTTATAGTCCTGTCCCCACTACAGAAGACCATATTCTGGCAAGACACAAACAAATCCTGCAAAATTATGGCATTAGTCACTACAAAGCTAAACAGTCTATCCCTAGAATTTATCTTATCCCTAAAATGCATAAAAATCCAACAAAATTTAGATTTATTACGGCTGGGTCCTATGCTCCACTAAAACCATTAGCTATAATTCTACATAGAATCATACAACACTTCAAAAATCACATTAAAAATTATTGCATGTCGTATTCAGACGCCAATGAAACTGCTTGTTCAGACTACTGGCCTTGTGACTCTTCTTTAGATGTCAAAACATTTTTGGAACACTGCCAGCAAGAAAATATTAACCTGAGAGGATTCTGCGGGGATTTTTCCACACTGTATCCAAACATGGAACATTCTGAGATCATTAAACACATGAACTTCCTGGCCCAAAAATGTTATAAAAATGCAAAAAAGAGATATTTAGTTGTGGGCTGGAAGAAAATATGGTATGCTAATGATAGACATAAGAGTATGCCAAGCTTAGATATAACTGAATTTGTTACATTAGTCCACACAATACTGTCAGAAAATTATCTGGTCTTTGCACAAAAAACTTTTAAACAAGTGTCTGGTCTGCCTATGGGATGCTCCTCTGCACCTAGCTTGGCCTGCAGTACACTGTTAAGCATGGAAATGATATGGCTAAGCAAAAATAGACAGACACAGTACCAACTTTTACGCAGTTTCCGCTACATAGATGACTTGCTACTTTGTTTTCATGCTTCGGCAAATATAGACCCTGCCAAAATCGTATCAGAAATTTATCCTAACAGCATGCCTATCAGCAGAACAGATAACAACAGTGTATCTACAGAATTTTTAGATATGCACATTGACTTCACCAATAAAAGTTGGAAACTATATGATAAAAGATGGGACTTTTCATTCAAATGCATCACCACAACTCACTTTGACTCTGCCCATTCAGATAAAGTTAAATTGGGAACTTTTTACGGCCACTGGCTACGCACACTAAGATTAAGTTCTAGCTGGAATAACTTCAAGCTAGGAATTCAACCAATAATTAATGGCTTTAAGGAAAATGCATATGCTAAGAAAACACTCCTACAAGTAGCTCTACAATGTAGCTTGAAATACAGTGATTTACTATATCGCTGGAACAAATACCCTGATTCACAATTAATGGTTGAAATTATCCAATTAATTGCATAACTGTTTTAATAACCCGCTTTTTTCTAAGTTTTATTCAACACCTACATTATACATAGAAATTTACTTTTTCCACCTAGTTGTCCAAAATTCCTCCTTCTATACATTACCGCGGCTGTCTTAATTACCCTGCAATTCAGAAAAGGCACGAATTTGAATTGTTGCGAAATAATAGTGAATACGGTATTTAAAACATGAAAAAAGTCAATAATGCGCGCCTTAAATAGAGCCGTTTTTCCACCTATTATCATCAGTTTTGCCTTCACACGCCTTGGATACACACGCCCGCCCGTCAACGCGCCGTACACGTGCATGCCGCTTGGCAAGAGGATACACGACAACATGTCGGGCGCCAACAACTCAGGCAGCGAGCGCACCAGCCCCACCGGCGGCGCGCCGGACGCGGTAAAAATGGGAGGGTTTTTCAAAAGGGGGGGGGGGGGGTTCAGTCGGTACTTAGAGAGTAGTCAGCACTGACGAGACCAAGCTACTCTCTTAGAAATCCCTGTCTGCTGAAATTGGTCGAAACAGGGTGCCAGAATCTTAAATTCTGGTTTATATTGATAGTTTCTTTGTCATAATGTTTATTTTCAACTCAGTTAATTAAAACTTCTTCTTTTGGCTTATATTTTTGCAAAGTTAAAAGCACCTCAAATTGAGGATCTGACACAAAGTTGACGCTGTGATGAAAATAGTTGTTTTTCTTTTATTTGGAGTTTTTTTTTATTCAATTAGGTAGTTTTTTTTTTAGAGAGTGAGACAAGTGAGGTGGCAACAATTTTAATTATGACAGGCTGATTAAAAAGTATTTTTTCTAATTTTACCGGCAGTTTAGATTGCATAATAAGGTTTTGTTTATTTTTTAAGTAAAAAAGGTGACGCTGTGGTTACATGTCGTAGTGCGTGAATGGTCAGTGATGGCTGAGGACACATAGGTTGATATTTGACTAACTTTCGCTGCATTTTTTTGAAGTGAGGGCCGTGGCTATTGATCTAGTATGTACTGTGCATTTCTGCATTTCCGAATTGAGAAACAAAAGTTAATTTACAAGCGATTTTACAAAAGTACACTGATTATAGAGGTGCGGTGATGATTGGTGTTGAAAATGAGAGGTAATTAAAAGAATCGAGTCTAACTCGACAGACATGATTTCATGTTTAAATGCCTACTCCCTTGGCTAGTTGTGAGAACAGCCCAGTCCGCCGATCTCATCGAAACAAGCACCCATACAGTGACAAGTGTACTTATTTTTGAGTGAATTGAGCAGTTCGGTATTTTTGGGGTGTGGTTTTTGCATAGTGCGTATGGGATCAAAGGCCGTGGTTGACTAATTAAACCTTTTGGTAGCAGAGTGAGTGGTGTAGCAGCGAGAGTGGTCATTTTCTAAAGATGAGTGTCTTCGGTGGTTAGTGGCTGTTGCGTTTTGGCATGTGGCAGTGGATTCACTCAGATATTTTGTTCAGTTTCGAATTTCTAAAAAAAGTTATGCAATCTAAACATGCATTTGAGCTAAAAAGATTGAAATTTATCAACTTTCCAGTTGCCAATCATTTGCGTTCGTATTTTTATTAAGTGTTATACCGATTTCACATTCATTTTAACTTTAGGTTTGGTAGGGAATAGGTAAAACTCGAGTATGTTAATTTTTATTTGATTTCTACTTTTGCAACTTCGCTATTTTTTATCTACCTAATCCTAGATTGATTGTTTTTTTTGAGTATTTCCTTTTCCCCTAGAAAACTGATAACTTGACATTTGGATATTTAGGAATTTATGCAAATTTCGTGGTTGATCTTTATTATACAAAGAGATGAAATCATAAGCCGCTTGTTTTTCCTGTTTTTTCCCCGAATATTTTGATAAGTGTAAAGGTGATCTGATTTGAGTGCGTATTTTATCACTCTGGTGGAATTTCCGCTAAGCGTCTTTAAAACGGTACCGTAATTCATTTTTTCCTTGACAGTCAGTGTGAAAGTTAATTTCGTTCGCCTTACCGGTATCCTAATCTCATCATGGATTATCCCACTTATGATATTTTTTTGTTGTGCATTAATAATACGTGTGCGTCTTATGCTTTGGATATCAACGTTATTTTCGTTTACTATACGCTCTTTTTGCTGATGGGATTATTGTTCGCGTGTTTATTTGTCTCGCTTATCGCTGTGTGCTTCCCCGTTCGTGGAGGTGGTTTTGGATTTTCGGTAGAATTCGCTGAGTAATTTTTGAATTGCCCGCCATTTTTTTCAGGCTAAAACAAGTTTTTACAGTATCTCTTGTGTTTTTCCTGTTCTTTTTATTCTTCTCGCATTCGTTCATTTTCTATTTTCGTACTCGTTCCCGTTCTCATCCGTTTTTGCGCGTGAATTCTTTGTGTTTTTGTGTACTTTGATCGACGTATCCTGTAAACTGACGCCGTGAATAATTTTAGGTATGCCCATTTTCAAATTCCGTGTGTCCGTCAAATCGGCTGTAAGCATGCTTCTCGTGGTATGTGGAAGTGTTGTCTGGACTTGGCTTATGTTGTTGCGTATAAAAGCGTACCGTAATTTAGAGTAGGGGTCGATTCAGTCGAAATTGCTTCGGTTTTATTTCTTGGAGTGTTTTCGAAGGTTTTGTGCCGCTGGTTAGAAACTCGCTCTCAGTGTGTTCCCTGTGTTCTATCTGAATGTGTGAATTCTGAGTCTAAAAATCGCCTAAAATAAAATCTCTTCTAAAAACTTCGGACCCCTTGGTGTAAATTAGACATTCAACTAATTGCTAGTGCGTTGATAAAAACGCCATTCGCTAACAAGCTAACTTAATTGACGTAGCGTACACCTGTGACATTCACTTCGGTGAATTCACCATTGTGCGTTGCGAATTCAATCGGTAGTCGCTTTTCCGTTGCCTTACTTTGTCGCTCATCCAACGAGTAGGTGTGAGATCGGTAAAACTTGGCAGTTTGCCATAGTGGAATTTGGTTGAGTAAAAAGCAGCCAGTGAAAATTCAGACACATGCATGCGTAAATATTTCGTTTGCCATTTTACGGGGCATTTTACATGACTTTGAGACTTTACATGACATTTTACAGGTTTTTTTACAGGGACTGGCACCTGTGAATTTTGAAGCGCATCTCGCCTAACCTGTACGTTTTGCAGCGCCAAATTCTCAACATGTGAACCGCCGGCGGATGCAAAACTGGCCGTCTGGCCCAGGCATTTTCCAACAATATTTGTCGTCGCATTCACAACTTCATCAATTTCAAGCGTGCGGTGAGTAGCATCTGAATGAGTGGAAAAATGATTGCCGTATTGTTTCGAACAACTTCCATCCAGTTACTTTTACATCGGACATTTGTGACCCGGGAATTACTCACGGACATTTTTCCTCAAGAATTTTCACCAACATTCACTATTTACTAAGTGAAAACATGCATAAAATTCACGAATTAATTAGTTTACTGCCGAAATTTCAAGAATTTCGAAAACTCACTAAGTATTCACTCACTAGTTTTGAACGCATTTGAGTTTACCGGAATGAGTCATCTTTAATCTCTGCCAACTGTAGTCGACACCACCTCATTTCGGTAATTAAACTCACATGCGTTCAAAGTTGATTTATGAGTTTTCATTTTTTTGTTGAAATTTCGGTAGAAAACTGGTGTGTACAGCCAACGTATTTATATGTATTTCGATGGGGGAAATTAGCAATTTTGGGTGTTCTTGTTTCAGATGGGAACGGTAGATTTCCGCGGGAGGTGTGCAGTCAGGAAACTTTATTTATAAATATTTGATCTAAATTTTTCAACAATCGTATCTCGTCGGTCTGTGGACATCCTCTGTAGGTTTTTACGTCATATTTAGAAGCTTACAACTTTAGTACATATTTATGGCAGTTCCCCCTTCAAACTGGGCCGTGATTTTACCCTTTTTGCTGGTTACCGCAAAAAAAACAGGTTTCTTCTTGGTGGAATTATTTGAGCAGGTGCAGGGGGTGGGTTACTCAACAACATCCACATTCAAGGTAATACACACCTAACTTCTCAATTGAATGAATATACAAGTTGAGCACAAAATATACTACAAAAGTCAACTAAAATAAATAGATTGAATTCCGAAAATCGACATAATTAGATAAACTTAAAATTAAACTTAAATAACCCAAGAGCTAACTCAATGCGCGGCCCAAAGAGGCGGCACGTTCCCGCGTCTCAGTTGACGAATGAACGGTGGCCATGTAGTAGGTAAAGAGCAACCGCGAACTGAGTTCGCGCGCATCGCCGACAACCAAGTCGTTGTCGTTGAGGATGTTGCGCAGGTCGCTGAGCACCTTCAGCGAGTTGTTGAATTTACGGATTTGATTTTGGAATGATAATGGACTAGTGTAAATACTTTTGCGATTTTGGGGTAACGTCGGAAAGAGATATAAGGTTAAGTGCGGCACTTAATAGGCGAATAAATATAAATTCATTTAAAATAATAATATTCGGTATTCTAAAAAAAAGTGGAAACAAATTATGCATTTATTTTTGAAATGCAGCAGAACGGTTTCGAACGCGCATTTGGAGGCACTCCAAGGAAGACATACGAATAAAGTCTCTAAAAGTCTCAAATCCTACACCTAAAACAAAAAAAAACAATATTTCGTCAACAAACCAACCGCCTCTTTCTCTTCAAAACGCTCTTTTTCATCATTTAAGAATTCTACCACCATGGAACACATGTGGAAAACGACGCAAGCCACAGCCGCACTGTCCGCGCCGCCCGACAGGGCCACCATATAGCCGGCCTGCACGCAAAGTGGATATGGGAGGGCGCAGGATACAGCGGATACACCCATAGCGCAGAAATCAGAGGCAGCTCCGAGCCCTGTAAAGTGTAAAGTAAAGTGTCACATGTCGAAAAATAAGATTTGGATACACAATTATCACTTTACTTTACATTTGACACTTTGCATGACAATTGACATTTCAGGTTGCATTGACTTAACATTTGACACTTTACTTTACACTTTACAGAGCTTGGGATTGTCACCAGGTGTCAAATGTCATGTAAACCGTCAATCAGAACAAAACTAAAAAATTACTTTCTGAACTGTGCATGACAATTGACACTTTGCCTGACACATTGCACGGCAATTGGCAAATAACGACATTTGTCATGACACTTGACACTTGACTTTACACTTTACAGGGCTTAAAACTGGCACCAAAAGCAGGTTGAGCGCGGATACCTGGCCGGAACGACGCAGGTAATCCCACAAATACAGCCCCATGACCGAGGGCAAAACATTCCGATTGTCATAGCCGTCGCAATCATTCAGTGGCGTGTCATCGCAGCCAAAGTCAATCGGCACATCTGTCCGCGGCAGCGACGCGTGCCACTGATCAACCGTAATCCTGGCGCGAGAACCGGCCGCGGGTCTGGCCGCGTTCTTGCGCAAGAAGTTGCGATAAGCGAACGTGTCGTCGAGCTGCACGTCGGCCGGGTGCCAATCTCAGGCCAGTAAAACGCACTGTAAAATGTCAAATGTCACGCAAAGTGTCAAAAGTCATGTAAAATGCCCTGCGAAATGGCAACTCGGTTGCCATTTCGCAGGGCATTTTACATGACTTTTGACACTTTGCGTGACATTTGACATTTCACATGCCATTTCACAGTCTCCGGGACTGCCACCAGCACGAGCTCGGACCGGCGCAGGGTGAACGGCTTGGCGGCGGCGAGCACGCGGCCGTTGTGCGCCACCATCGCCTCGCCCTCCATCAACAGGCGGCCGCCGTCGCAGCCGCGCTGATTCGCGTACACGTACGCGCCGCCGTGGCGCAGCGTGGTCGACCGGCAAACGTGGGGGTGATTGTGTGTTCGCAAAATGTCAAAATGCAGCGGGGGGGGGGGGGGGGGTCCCAGACCCTGTGAAAAAGCCTGTAACATGTCATGTGTCTTGTAAAAGACTCTGTAAAGTGTCCAACGTGATGTAAGATACTTGAAAGTATACAAATCTTTTTCTGTCGAATCCAAACCATTTTACGTTTTTGTACGCAAAACTAGATTTGGATATAAAAAAATAAGATTTGGATTAGGGATGGCCGGGGATTTTTCAACTTTTTTTTACATGATACATGACATTTTACACGGGTTTTTTACATGACACATTACATTTTACAGGGTCTTTCACATGACACATGACATTTTACAGGGTCTCTTACATGACACGTGACATTTTACAGGGTCTTTTAGAGGGTCTGGGGATGGCACCATGGCGATACCATAACCTATGTGCGAAACAGCATATACAGAATCTTGACCAATACCCCAAACCCTAGTAAATACAGTGATAGGTGGCAACAACGCACGTGTGCAGCATCGTTAGGCAATGACGATAAAAAATATTCTATAAACAAACGCGTAAGCGGGGTACTTTTCTGATTTTACTTGGCTCACAAATGGTTATTAATTTTATCTCGCTTGGCTTAGCAGTGCACTCTCAGATGCGCCCCATGAGAGTAAAACACAGCGCAAACCGAGAATCTAAACAAAATACCGTATTTCTTCTAATAGAATGGCAGGTCTTTAATAGAAGGGCGTCTCCAATACTTTTTCGATTTAATTTTGGCCATGAAATAAATAGAAGGGCGGTCTCCAATAGAAGGTACACAAAGTGCTCGAATTCAGCCAATGTATTAAAAAATGTAAAATATCAGTGGACGCTGGTATTTAGCAGCTTTGGTCCATTGATTTTGTGCTATTTTAACATCAAATGTTGAATGAATTCTATGTATTTATCGTCATTCTATGAACTGTCTGTGACGTAACACTTAATTAGAAAGCCTTGGCAGAACTCGAAAAAGATTGGTTGGAATGTTGATGAAAAAATAGAAGGGCGGTCTTCAATAGAAGGGCAGGTAAAAAACTTGACGAAAAAAATAAAACTGCACCCTTCTATTAAAAGAAATACGGTAGTAGATATAAAAAATAGAAACAACCCACCCAAAACCAACAGTATAAGCTTGCGCGCAGCGGACGACCTGCCGATCTGATAGTGGCCGGCGCTGGTGTTGCACAGGACGTCGCAGCCGTCGGCCAGGTGCGGCGGCGGGCCGGCCGCGCTGTGCTGGGCGCTCCACAGCTCCTCGCAGATCTCCACGCCCACGGAGCACCCGTCGGCGGAGATGAGCAGCGCGTCGCCGAACGCGCACTCCGTCTGGCCGCACGGAGACACCTGAGGGTGACCGATATTTTGCGGGCTTTTTGTTTTTCCAGCTCGTTTTCCGTATTCCGATAATCATTTCGTTTTTTTTCCGTCTCATTTTCCATTTTTCAGCTAATTTTCTGTTTTCCGTCCCATTTTCCATTTTCCGGTTCAACTTTCTGTTCAAACAAAATTGGTAAACACGCATGCAGGTTTTATAACAGTGGGTTTTTCCTGTTTACAGCAACATTTTTGCAATTTTTTTACCATTTCCGGCAAAATTTTTGCAGGTTTTTCTCCGTAAAAATTTGCTTTCCGTTTTCCGGCATTTCATTTTTCCGTTTGCATTTTCCGGCAAATGCAAAAATTTATCCGCACAAAAATAGCAACACCCCAGATGCGAGTGATATATCGAAACGAACATCCCACCTCAATCAGCTGCTCCGGGAAGGCGTACCGCTCGAGCGGCGCGGCGGGCGGCCACGCGGCGAACCAGCGGCGCTCGCGGTAGTTGCCCGAATCGCATAGGACCGCCTTGGGACGCACCAGCAGTAATCTGCCGTTGTAAAGAGCCAGCGCGCAGTTGTAGGCGGTGCCAGAGTGAAGCACCGGCCCGCCCGTCAATATTAACAGGCCGTCTAGACTGCGGTCCTGTAAAAAATGGCTAGGTGTCATCGTCGGCAGGAGCAGTATACTCGGCGGACATGATACTCTGCCCTCGCACTCAGTTGTGTCTCACGTTGGAAGCGTGCCAATGATGATAAAGCATGCTATTTTTGTATAAAAGATGAAAAAATCATTGTTGTGAAAAAGCTAAAGTATAGCGTTATAGCAGAGATGACTTTTTCAAAAATCGTTGGCACGCTTCCAGCGGGAACCAGGCGTGCAGGGCGTATAAAGTGACTGGAGTATACTACAAATAATGCACGTGTCTGTGGGCCCAAGTTGACTTCAAAGTCGTGTCAACCAAATCTAGGATACCTAGATATTTCAATTTTCCTATGTGATAGAGCGATTTTATATCGTGGCGATTAGTTTTCATCGTTTCTGTTAAGTGTGATGCTTTCTAAAGTGTGAATTTTGTTGTTGTGTTATTTTTTCATTCAGTTGACACGAATATGCGATATCCACCAGTGTGGACGGGCCCCGTGCGCCACGAGCATACTTCGCAAACATTTTAGAGGGTCACCCGCAAACAGAAATCACACAGAACCCCCGCAACAGGTGCCAAACAACAAAACCTTCACTCGCACCCCACACAACCACTGCCACCCACAGCGGCAAGCAGCCCACCTTGACCAACACAGCCAGCGACTCGACCGTGTGCTGGAACGTGTCCAGGGGGCACTTCCAGACCCTTTAAAAGACCCTGTAATCTGTCAAATGTCATGTAAAATACCCTGTAAAGTGTCATGTGTATTCAATCCTTATGTTCTTGTATCCAAATCTTATGTCAAAAAGTAAGATCTGGATACAAAAACATAAGATTTGGAATCAATAAAATAAGATTTGGATACACATGACACTTTACAGGGTCTTTTACATGACATTTTACAGGGTCTTTTACATCCCACATGACACAATAAAATAAGATTTGGATACACATGACACTTTACAGGGTCCTTTACATGACACTTTACAGGGTCTTTTACATGACATTTCACAGGGTCTTTGACACTTTACAGGGTCTGGGAGTGGCACCAGCTCGTGGAAGTGGTCCTCGCAGCCGTAGCCGGACAGCTCCAGTTCGCAGCCGACGCGCACGCCGGCGCCGGCGGCCTTTGCGCGCCGCACGCTGGCGGCCACGCGGCCCGAGTTGCCGCCGAAGTCGAGCGCCCATTGGTTCAGAGAGCTGGCGGCGACGCGCACGCGGCCGCGCATGATTTATGTGTCGATTGTGTTGAGATGTGTCTACATGATGACCGTGTCGTGTTGCGGATGGAATATTTATCCGACATACTTTGAGACAAGGCACGTTTAGAGACATACGTCGCAACTTGATGAAAATAAAAAATAATAAAATGTCAGGGTGGTTTATTATCATTTTATGCTTTTACTTGAAAAATGTAGTATCTGCTCGAATTAAGCCCCATCTGAATAAGGATGATCGGGGTGAGCTGGAGAAAATATCTCCCTCGAAATACCCCAACCCCTTTTCGATTACTTCTTTGCAAACCGAAAAAGCATAGGCAAAAAACCCCCAAGTCAAGCTGATAAAATACAAATATCAATGGAGAGATGGAAATGTAGCCTGCAGGATGTAGGCAGTGTTTTTATTGATGCTAGGAAATTTGTGGCCGCCAATTTTCCCATTTTTTGGTAGCTGCCTATAGAGTTTTTTTTGCTATTTAGACTTGAAATTTTGACACGTTTCATGTCTGATTACTGTGAATATTAATCAATTAATTACGGACATTCTTGAATATTGCGACAGAGTAAAGACCCCTTCACATTTTGCTCACTAACAACCCCGCTAGAGGCATTCCACGAAATGGTTGGTGTACGAATTGGCACAAGAAAACTTGACACGGGACACTTTGACACAGCCATTTTGACACAAGAGACAACCTGACACGGGGATGACTGGACACATATCCAGTATGACACAATGTAAAAGAAGTCACATGTACCAACTTGTCACAAAAGTAATACTGCTACTGCACACACACACACATGCACCACCCATGTGCAAACAAATGCAGGCCTTGTGCAAAACATATGTTAATTATAGCACTCATTGTTTTTCAATTTTTTGTGAGTTTGAGCGCAGCAAATCCTGTGATGTTTTAACAGACATAGTTTTTCAATTTTTTGTGAGTGTTTTTTCTTCAACAGATGTTTCTTATGTTCACTTCAAAATTCACTTCATTCATCCACAAAAAAAGTATTTATGTAAAGATTAACTGAGAGTCACCATAGTCACAAAAATATTCATCACATGCAAAATGTTTTTTGTACAAACTTATTTATTTGTTGTCCAAATTTAAAACCGATACATGCATCTTGAAGGGCAGAAAATTCTGTATCTATTGACACCTCATGCATGAAAATCCATCCACAAATAAAAAGTTCGTAATGATTCACTGAGAGTCACCATATATTTAGAACACTTACAAAGGTTTTTATATGTGAAATAATTTCAGATTCAAAATATCAAAGCACGAAAATTCCGCATCTAATAACACTTAACGTGTCAAAATCCATCCACTTATGAGAAGATTATGTATATTTCAAATAGCAAAAATATTACACCAGACACGATATTTATCTTTTACAGCGACGGGATTAATTGCGTGTCTGTTGCATCAAAGGGTGTGCCGCGCTCATACAGTGAGGTAGAAGCATGGCATGGCGCACTTAGGCGGCAACTTCAAATGGACTTCAATGTGACAAGATGGTCAAGTGGCAAATTGTGCCGGTGTCAAAATGGCCATGTGTCAATATGGGCTCGTGTCAAAGTGGGTCCTGTGACAATTCATCTGTGGCAAAATATGCTGTGTCAAAATGACCTGTGTCAAAATGTCCATATCCCCCACGAAATACGGTAACTTGCAACGACACTTTTCATGTCTCTTGCCATTGGAAAATGTAGCGAATGGGCATCGAGTACAACCGCATTGAGCAGTCGTTCAGATGCAAATAGAGCAAATGGCCATGAACACACTGGTTTTCTAGCCAAATTTGGAAAACTTTTGAATCAGCATTGAACATAAATATTTGAGGATAAAAGAATGAGTTCCGTCAGACGTAGATAAAAAAAAAACTGATTCCGGTAAGTGTACCTCAGCGCATGTATGCAGTTTATGCGCGGCGGCAGGATCAAAGGCTGTCGCCCCGTGCCATAGCTGAAACTCTCAGCGTATCTATGGGGGCTCTCAAAAGATCTTCGGGACACCCCCCCTCAACCAGCTCGCATATATGCACCCTGTGCGCAGCGTGCAGCGGCAAGATCCACCGGCAAGATCGGGCGTCCACCCAAAACCAACTTCCAGCTATCATACTTGAAGCTGCAGTGACGTCGGCAAGCACAAAGGCGTGATGAATGTCACCGTTGTAGCACACCGGCCCCTTTGATAGTGCCG
Source organism: Sphaerolaimus hirsutus (assembly GCA_964036195.1). Classification (NCBI taxonomy): domain Eukaryota; kingdom Metazoa; phylum Nematoda; class Chromadorea; order Monhysterida; family Sphaerolaimidae; genus Sphaerolaimus; species Sphaerolaimus hirsutus. The sequence goes on from OZ038452.1 coordinate 24,504,755, forward strand.
TCGCATGCACGCGCAGTGTGCATAGATACGCTGAAGGTTTAGGTGCGCTGCTGAGGCACACCGTTGACTATTAATTAATTAATTTATAAATTAATAAATAAACTTAAATGCGTCAATACGACGCTGATTTACGAGTTCCCAAAGGTTTTCGAAATTTCAGTATAAAACTAGTGTGAAGGCACTGCTAACGTTGCGGACGGTTGTTACGTAAATATCTTATAAATATGATTTATGGAGTGAAACACATACAGCAGCATGTTTTTGTTGTTCTTCATTTCGAATAAATTAAATATTAAATATAGACTCTCATCGATATCACGGGACTTTTCTCGCACAAGCATTTGTTAGGGAAGGTAAGAATAATGTTCAGAAACGTTTCATGTCGATTTCCTTAAACGCTTCGTAACATTGCGTAGGTTACTCTCGAATATTATTCACCATAAAATACACAAATAATACAAAAAAACAACGGAAATGTGAGCTGAGCCATGACGACTAAAATCTAACTACACATTACACAAAACAGCGCAAGAACTGGCAATGCGGTTATCAACACGAAACGGAATAAAATTAACACTAGCGAGTTTTAGAACGAAATTTGGCATCATGAGATCGCAAAACATGACTGGACGAGCGCGGAAATAGAACTTTGAAGAACCCCCAGATGCAATTCTCGATTTCAATCTAGACCATAGCACACTGTCAAACATCAAACACCCGCTGCAATAGCAGTTACTTCGTGGACGGACAGCCACCTTAACGACGTAGGCTGCCCAGGCATGTAAACCCGCTCGGCATGTAGACCAGTTGCAGGTGTGGAACAAAATGTTGAGCGATTTTTCCCAAATTTTCACTCAAAATTGTTTATTCTTGTTCCATTTTGTCATTTTCCACCTTAAAATCTCAATTTTGGGATATATCTACACATGGTTATATACCCATTTTTAGCTATATTCTACCTACATGCCGTGCGGGTTTACCTGTCTACAGGAGCAGGGCCACCTAAACATAGCACATGCGGCATGGATTCATTGCTGCGGCTGCTGCAGCGGCGCGCGCGTGATCACGATGAACAGGTAGGCGGTCATGCGCGCCTTGACCATGGACAGGAAGTCGCCGGCGCACGCGTTCAGGTGCTTGTCGCTGAACTCGCACGGCGGGAAGATGTGCAGCACGCAGTTGAGCGACTGCGAACGAGCATGCATTTGATGATTGGTTGGATGGAGAGTGTTCCAAAAATAAGTGTTTTTCGGAAAATATAATATCAGAAAATCTCTCAAAAAATAAAAAAAGAGAAAAAATCTCTCTCTGATAAATGCAGGAAAAAATGAATAAATTTAAATTCATAAATAATTTTATATTTTCCTCTCAAAAAAATAAAACTAAAAATCCCTAGAAAAAAACTGGAGAAAATATAAATAAATATAAGACTTTTATATTTTATTTAAATATAAGATTTTCTTATATTTAAAAAATACAAATCTCCGTCATTTTGAAACGCCAATAGTCAATCAAACTCCTGTAAACCGAAACCAACCGGTGCGTTGGGCGACGCGACGTTTATAATCCCTGCGGTGCGCTTGGCAGTCAAATAGTCGATGAAGTTGGTCTGGAGCTTCTGCGAGTTGGTGATAATGTCGTCTCTGGACGTGCCGCAGGGCAGCGCCAACAGGGCGCAGTACTCGTTCGGCTGCATCAGGCTGTTCACGTTCTCCAGCCGGTCGGGATCTAGTCGCATGCGCAAGTTGATGCGCAGGATGTTGGTGCCCGCCTGTCGACACGCCTCGCCGATCGACGGGTCGACTAGTTGTCGATTTCCGGCCACCAAGTGCAGCTGGACCAAAGTTTCGATGCTTTTCAGAGCCAGTTGACCCTGCCATTCGACCGGGTACTTCTGCGGTCGAAAAATGTGTTTGTTTCAAAGGAAGTGGTAGCGGGTAGACGTGACGTGGTGATTTCAGGAAAATGACACACATGACTAGGGTGTCAACTTTCCGTTTTCCGTTTTCCGTTTCCGCTTTCCGCAGGCAAATTTTTTCCCGTTTCCGTTTCCGTTTTTCCGGCTCATTTTCCGTTTTCCGGCTAAAATTTAAGTTTTTCCGCCTTTTTTCCGTTTTCCGGCTCAATTGTCTGCTTTTCCAACTTTTTTTCATTTTCTGGCTCAATTCTCTGTTTTCTGTTTCAGCCAAACTGGTAAACATGCATGCAGGTTCTCAATTATGTGAATTGTTTCTATTTCTAGCAAGATTTCTGCAAATTTTTTGATTTCTGGATAAATTTCTTTCAGCAAAATTTTTCCGTTTCCGTTTTCCGGCCTTTCATTTTTCCGTTTTCCGTTTTCCGGCAGGTGCAAAGTTTTTTCCGTTTCCGTTTTCCGGCAAGTGCAAAATTTTTTCCGTTTCCGTTTCCGTTTTCCGCCAAAAAGTTTTTGTTGACACCCTACACATGACTTTGAAATAGGCCAACTTTTATTTTTTAATCGTAAAATTACCCTAAACACCCCCAGCTTTTTGTTTTGTAGATAAACCCCTGCTGCCGTATAGGTATTCAAAAACTGATCAAAAAATCAGTGAAAACTATGTAAAAGCACGGAAAAGCACCAAGAAGTCGGCGCCATGTTCACTTTCGATCGTCACATCAGCATCGAAACCTTCACCCCATAAATTTCTCGCGTACTAAACTGAACGTCAACTGAAAACTCGTCCGCGAACTCACCTCGACAACCTGCGGCGCAGAGTCATGTCCATGCTGCTGTTCGTGCTGCTGCTGTCCCCGCTGCGCCTGCTGCTGTTGGAAGGGAGCTTTCTGTTGGCAGGCGCCGGCGGTGGGCGACCCGTTCGTGGCGGCCATCTGCTGCTCGACTTGCATCTCCGGCTGCTGTTGGATACGCAACGACTCGTTGTCGCCTGCGAAACGGGGGGGGGACGTATTTACCGTATTTCCCAGAAATTCACCCAGTCCCAGGGGGTTTATCATTTCACCAGCAAATTCTGAGGGGGTTATTCGAAGGGGGGCTTAATTCGAGTGATAAATGTGACAAAACAGGATAAATTTGGACCTATATAGGAAGTGAATTCAAGGGGGTGAAATTAAGGGGGGGGTAATTAGTGGGAATACACACATTGATCCCACACTCCGTTGAGTACCGTAACGCGTTTTAAATTTTATCGAGCATTTCGAAAAAAATTTATTTATCATTCGGCGGGCCGCTTCAAACGGTGGGCAATTATCTACTCCTCGAGCTTGTTTGCCGCAAACAATCAATACTGCCCAAAGCCCGGTCCCCAAGCGCACCTCTGATCGCCGCCGCACTAGCATTATGTCTCGTGTGTTTCGGCTGCGCCTGGTGCCGCCCAGCCGCTCCACCACCGACGTGCTGTTGGTGCTGTTCGAAAGCGTGCTGCGAGTGCTGCGGCTGCTGCTGCTGTTGTTGCTGCTGCTGCAGCAGCCGCTGATGCATCTCCTGCTGTTGCCACTGCTGCAGCTCGAGAAGCACCCGCTGGTCTAACGCGGTGGTCAGCCCGCTGGTGAGCAGCGTGACGGGACTGAATTGTGAAAATATCATGGAAAACATCACCAACGATCGACAAATTTGGGCGCTGTGCCAAATTGTAAAAATGTGATATAAAATACCTAGAAAACTATTCTTTTATTTTTACTGTGGATTGGACATTTTACATATTACAGGGTGTGTGACCGATCCTTGGGGGCAGTCCCAAGCCCTGTAAAGTCATGTAAAATTTCAACCAAAACAAAAAAGAAAAGATTTTATTACTGAACTTTCCATGGCAATTGACACTTTGTCTGACACTTTGCCTGACACTTTGCATGAAATTCACAAATTTGTATGACATTTCACACTTGATTTTATACTTTACAGAGCTTGGGATTGGCACTTGGCGTCACCAGCGCGCCAATTGACCTGATAGCACTGGTATTGTTCGCAGCGGACACGGCGGCGGCGATAGCCAGCGGGGCCGCTTGGGCGTCGCTGAAGCCCTGCTGGTGGCCGCCGGCGTAAGACATTCGCGAGCCGGTGCCGCCGAACAGCTGCTGCTGCAGATCGGCCTCGGCATACTGCTGCTGGTGCATCAAATTCTGCGATGCAGGTTTATTTTGCAGAGTGTAAAAGTTGAGGGGGGTTATTTGAGGGGGTATTTCCAGGGGGTTATTATTTCGTCGTGTTACCAACAGAAATAACTCCCAGTAGTCATTTCTGTTTGTAACACACGCAGCGGTGGAAAAAATGCAACAAAATATGTGTATGCCGACATTTATTAGCGACGCATAGACTTGTGGGAGTATTTCGAGGTTAGGTTATTTTTTCATATTTATGCTTGCTCAGACATTGGGGTACTTCGGGGAATATTTCTAGAAGACTATTTCGAGGAAGGGTATTTCGACAAAAAGCGTACACAAAGAACCACAGTCAAATCAACAATCCAAAACCAGACAAACCTGGTGTTGCGTCGGCTGTCGCGGTCCAGCGTAGGTCGATGCGGCTATGGCAGCCGACGTCGCCGTGGTGGCAGTCGCAAACGAGCTAGTCGGTTTGTGCTGCTGTTGTTGTTGTTGCGGCTGAAACAACGCGTAGGCCTGTTGTTGCTGCTGTTGTTGTTGTTGTTGTTGTTGTTGTTGCTGATTGAATCCGAATGATTGGGATGGAGTTTGCTGCGACTGACGCTGGCAGGGAGGCAAGGGCGCCGCCGGCTCCTGAAAAGTGGTAATTGTTAGGTTGAATGTGGGTATCCACACAATGTTGCAAGCGCGCGGTAGCGTTCAGACGGGATCGACTTTTCGTGATTGTTTTTTCTCGAATTTTCGTGATCGGGATTTTGGGTCTCGGGATCGGAATTTTGGCTAAAACAGATTTGTGGTTTATCTTAATTTTTCACAAAAATGTTTGAAAACGCACTCGAATGCCAGTGCACAATTAAATAAAAAGCGAAGTAGCATAAAATGCACAAGGGATGTCCATTCTCATCACAAACAAGTAATTTTTTACTTTTTCATATTTCGCTTTCACTTTCGCAATTTGTCAGGACCGTGCTCGGGATTATCAAATTTCGGGATCAGAGCGTCGGGATCGATGTCTCAGGATCGGGATCGCTAAATCCCACAAATTATTTCAAGTGCACAGTGACAAACAGTGGAAATACTAACCGCAGCGAAGCCCGAACTGCTTGAGGCAGCCAGCACGCTGCTTATCGATTCATCAATAGACTTCGCCAGGCGCTCCTGCGCGGTTATCGGTCTAGCATGCTCTGCCAGCTGCAAAAGTTGATGTTGTTGTTGCTGATGTTGTTGTTGATGTTGATGCTGTTGGTGTTGTTGCGGCTGATGTTGACGTTGTTGTTGATGTTGTTGTTGATGCTGTTGTTGATGTTGTTGCTGCTGATGTAGAAGAGGTGGCTGCTGATGCTGATGATGTGGCTGTTGCAGTTGCTGGTGTTGTTGATGTTGTTGCGGTTGATGTTGTTGCTGTTGATGTTGTTGCTGTTGATGATGATGCTGCTGCTGCTGATGTTGTTGCTGCTGCTGATGATGTTGCTGCGTCGCCACGGAACAATGCGGATTCGGCATAACTGCGCCCTGCTGGGATTCGACCAAATCCGCGTGCGGCACCTGCTGCTGGTGCTGAGTCATATGCGCCATTTCGTGCGCCTGTTGGTGTTCTTGGTGCTGGTTTTGCCCGGTCAATGTCGATTGGTGCGAGTGAGCGATGTGATGCGGCGCGTGTGGCTGCAAGAATTTTTTTTTATCAGAGACGATAATCATTAAAATACAAGTTTACACGAAATGACAATGCAAACGCATTGGTATATGTACCGTATTTCTTCCAATAGAAGAGCACCGTTGTTGTTTTACGTCATCTTTTGTATCTGCCGTTCTATTGGAAGCTACCGTTCAATTTTTCTCACCAAATTTGTCAATCATTTTTCATTTGAACAGTCTTATTTTTTTTATGAAGTCTGAGTCATATTTTGATATCAGATCTAGGGTTGGAAAAAAACGTTTTTTTTAAAGCTCCCAGATATTACCTAGTGTCAACATATATAGGTATATCAGACAGTGGCAATACTCTGTGATGTTAAATATGACCATATAATGGCTGTGGAGCCATGGGATAGCATCATAAGTGGTGATTTGTGTCAAAAATATCCATTTTTTGTCAACATGTTCGTATATCGGCTTATAGTCGAATGTTCATGACTTCAAGTGAAGTTTGGCACGGAATAGTGATCAAAGAAGGTTATAAAAGGAGGTTGTTACTTTGGGAGTGATGTTACACACTGTGTAGGTACATGGAAGCACATTACCTCAATATTATATACTACAGCAACATATGACGGCTTATTAACCCATGGTAGCACAAAGAAATGCATGATTTGATACTAAAAATGCCACAAAACCAATGAAAACAACCACCAATGTCAATTTGTGTTTGTGAAATTGCGCGCTTGCGCGCAAAAATTTTGCAAAATACCTTTTTGCTTAGTACTAAAAATTTCGGCCGATTTTTTTTTTAATAAAAACATTTCGGACGTCATGTTTAAAAAAAAACAAAACGTTTTTTTAAATAAAAACGTTTAAAAAAACATCGGCCAACCCTAATCAGATCTTACGTAATCTTTAAACGTTAGCACTATCCATTTTTTAATTTTTGTGTTTTGGCACACTCCCAACATAATTTCTACCCGCCGTTCTATTGGAGGTATTTATGCTAGGCGGGTCAATTAAAAGAAATACGGTAATTTACAGATAAACAAAACAACGAAATGAACCTGTGGGGCGGCTACACCACACGGAGGCAGTGGCTGCTGAGGTGCATGTTGCTGTTGCTGAGCCCCCGAAAACAGATCGGCGGCGGGCTGTTGCGAAACAGGCATCGTGGGTAGGTCGCTGGACATCTCTCCAGCGTGGTCTTCTGTCTGCGGCTGACTTTGTTGATGCTGCGCGGGCTGCGGCGCCTCTTCCTGCGGCTGCGGCTGCGACATGCGTATCAGCTTCTCCGGTTCGATTTCCACGTAGCCGGAGGCGATCTCGTTGATCACCTCCTCCATGTGACTGGACACGTCGGATCGCTGCGCGGACAGCGGCCGGTGCGGCTGCTGCGCGTTGCCCGCGGCGCTGTGCGACGTGGAGCCGCTGTCGCTGCTGCGCTGGCGCGCGCCGCCGCCCGCGATGCCCGACTCGAGCACCATGGTGGTCGACTGCGGCAGGTTGAGGCTGTTCGGCGACAGGACGCGCGGCACGTCGCCGGACTCTTCTTTGATTGGAGTGATGATCGCCTGCGAGAATGAGTGGCACGTTGATGACGGGTGAATGGTGTGATTCACACAACCGGGCCATGAGAGGGAGGTTCAGCGGATATTTGCCTAAATTTGCCCGCCCAACCGTTAAAAAATCCCTATTACAACTTTTATATCTCCATATATGCTTCATTTTCACAATCCAGCAACACTTAACAGCCGTTAAATATTCATATTCATCAGCTTCCACGGGAGGTTTTCAAGGGGAGGGGGTATTCAAGGGAAACTATTCAATCAACATTTGCAGGGGGACTATTCGAGGGGGAATTATTCAAATGGGTTATTATTTCGTCAAAATTTTCAAGCAATTTTCTATCAACATATTTCATGAAATATGCTTTATTAAAAACATAAGATGCCATTTTTGTTCAAATTGTACATAGACAAATTGATCATTTGCACACAGGGGGGATTATTCGAGGAGGGAATAATTTTTCTTCACTCGTCTAACGGGGGGTATTTATTCAAGGGGGGGGGAGGTTACTCAAGAGGGGGCATTACTCGAGCAAACACGGTATTCCAAAAATGGACGCACTTGTCGACTGGATTCATCAGCGCTGTCATCCAGCCCGGTGAGCGCGGCGGCAGCAGCTGCCGCCTCGGCCACGGCCGCCTCATCCGCGTCCGCCGTGGACGGACTGCGATTGTGCTCCGAAGCGGACCCGTCGCCGGCGGCGCTGCGCGTCGTGCCCGACGCCGGCGGCGGCGACTCGGTTCGCTCAGACTCGCGCTTCTCTTGGACGGCGGCCGCGTCGGCGGCGGGCTCGTCGGAGTTGCCGGCGACGGTGTCCCACGCGTCCGCCGCCTAGAAGTCGGGTGTGAGCGTCGAGTGAAATAAAGCACCACAAGGTAGACCGTGTAAGATAGCAACTGGATAGAATTTGACGTCAATGGGACCTAAAATAGGCCAGCTATCGATTTACACCAAAAATCACAGTTAAACAAATACGTCAAGGAGTGGAATAGCTCGAGAGGCGCATCTACATTTGCGGAGGCGAAGATTTTTCTACATTTGCGCCAATTTTTACATTCAAACACCTTTATTTTATTACACATGATGTCAATGTCCACATAATTTTAATTAAATATATTATACATATTTTTCTTCAGCTATTTTTCACCATTTGAATGCAATTTCTCCCTTTTTGCCTTGCCCCCAGAGAAAATCTAATGTCGAACCCCCAATAACGCAGAAATCTTTTCCGCTATTTATACCTCTATCTTCTATACATGGGTATTGTAGATTGGCCTACTGCTTCTAGATGAACAGCCGCGAGAAAGTCAAAAGATACCAAACTCTTATCGATTGCCAATACATCGACAAACATCGCAACCACACCTGATTGAGAGCCTCGGCGGCGCGGCGCGTCTCGTCATCGTCGCTGTGGTCGCCGCGCTGCTTGACCTCCTCGGACACGAAGAACTCCAACGGCTGGCCGTCGTCGCTCATCACGATCACCTTCTGCCCGGGGCTCAGCTCCACCTCAGCCGCCGGCATGTCGTTGATCAACGCGTCCGGGTTCGGCTCGTTGTTCGACTCGTCGTTGAGCTCGTTGTCGATGGGCTTGTCGATCGGCGTGTCGATGGGCTTGTCGATGGGCTTGTCGATGGGCTTGTCGATCGGCGTGTCGATCGGCGTGTCGATGTGCGAGTCGATTGGCTTGTCGATTGGCTTGTCGATGGACGTGTCATCGGGCGCGTCGATGGGTGTGTTGTCGACGGGCGCGTCGTCAGCTGATGTCGCAGCCGCTGACGGCACAGACTCGTCGTCGTTGCGCGGAGTCGACTGCGCCGGCGACAGCTCCAAGTCGGGTGTTTTCGGCGCGCACTGTAAATTGAACAGACAAGTGGGTAGAGAAAAGGCACAAAAGTATTATCAACTACAGTCCCAATTTCCCAAGTAAAAACACACTCAACCATCAAACGCAACAATGCACAATAAGAAAGCTTCTTTGGTCCTACCCAACCAGTTAGCAATGACACAAAATGTCAACTGGTTCCAATCCCAATTCAAAGCTTGCTGATGGGCCAACGAATGACATTCAAATGCAAAAGTGTTGAATCGTGCTGCAAATGAAACTGCAGTGTTGAAAATAGGGTTGGCACTTGATTTTTTTAACTGATTTTTTTATTTTAATCAAAAAGTGGAAACTGATTTTAATTTTTAAAAATCAAAAGTCAAAAATTCTGGTAGACTTGCACTAGGTATTTTGCATTTTTTGCGTGCAAGCGCGCAATTTCTCATACATGTTACCATTTGTGGTGTTTTCATGGGTGTTGGGGCATTTTTAGTGTTAAATCTTCCATTTATTTATGTTACCGTGCAATTATAAGCCGTGATATGCTAGTGTAGTATATAATATCTAACCAATGTGCTCCAACATACTTCTACAGTGTGTAACATCACTGTCAATGTATTAGCCTTATCTTACAACCTTATTTAAGCACTATTCCATGCTGAACTTCACTTGAAGTCACGAACGTTCGACAAAAAGCGATATATGTAATAAGTTGACGTAAAATAGATATTTTTGACAGAAATCACGGCTTATAATGCTATCCCATGAGTCCACAGTGATAATATCACCACAATAGACATAACAATACATTGTCTGACACTTCACATACACGTTTTTTCTCTATACCCCCATTTTTGGCGGTTAAAAAAAAATCTGATTTGAATTTAAAAAAACCCTAGTTGAAAAAAATCTTGCAGTATGTGCAACAGGGGTATCCAATGGGGGCGGGGGTTGGGGGTTACCCATTTTGAGCCATTTTACACGAACTTTTAGCGATTTTTCTCCCTTTTCTTCCTTCTACACCCTGAAAAAGCCTATATATCAAACACCCGCGACCCCGCCCAATTGTTTTCCAGCTATCTATCTATCCCGAAGGCTGCTCAGCTAGGTATCCAACCCCCGGAGGGTCAAAATCTAGGAGACCCCTGATGTACAATGTATCAGGCTGTAAACTAAGTTTTTTATATTTTTTGCGATCTCATAGAAATGCACATTCCTGATCCTGCGTCCCATTTTGTTGTACATTGGCCGATTTTGATGCCCTTCGAGTATGTTGGGGTTTGGGGTCTGGGCTATGCCGAATTGTTTTGGTTTTCTCAAATAATCCCCCAGTCCCGAGATAAGGGGGGTCTATAAATTGGTGGCCATTTTGCACGGATGATCTGTACATTGACTTTGAAGCTTAATAACTTGGCCATTTCTGGGCCGATTTGGATCATTCAACACATAAAATTATCGGAACAACCAGAAAATTCCATTTTTGCAGTCGGATTAGTGATGTCCAAATTCCGTATGCCAATTTGACCCGGTTTTTGAACATGAAAAAATTATTTTTTTAAACATGCTATCATATACTTTAGGCAACGAGAATTCATATAAAACAAAAATGAGTTCAATCAAAAGTTATAGCACTTTGAACTTTTACCTCCCACTCATAAAATAACTGCATGAAGAACAGTGCATACAGATAATCAAAACATAAAAATGAAATATACAGGTCATTATGATCATTTTAAGCATTCATAGGTGAAAATCGGCAGAGAAATGGCCGAGATGTAGAGGTTTGAATTTGCATGCTTTGTTCTTCATGCCGTAATTTATGTTATGTGCTTAGTCATATGTATTCAGTGCATCGCCAAGTATGCTATACTTTATATTGTGTACTCGTTGTTTACGTTATGTGCTTAGTCATGTATTCAATGCTTTGTCATGTATTCTATACTTTAGGTTGCGTACTCTATGCTACGGAGTAACAAGTCAGGTGAATATCTCAATGTATCCAAATGTTTAGGCTCAAAAGTGGTGAAGTTATGTCAGGGTTTTGATTAAGTTATGTTTTGTACCTTTTGGCAATCAATATCATGTTTTGAAGGACCATGCTGATTGGTTGTAAGCCAGTGAGGATTGAGTATAAAAGTAGCCGCTTGAGGGCTATTCGGGGTAGTCTACCGGAGTTGTGAAGGAGCTATAAATAGTTGACTAGTCTGGCTAAGCTGCGGCCTGAGAATAGTAGCTGTGTCTTTTGAAGACTAACCCTGAATAGCAGTCAAGGTGGCAGATGAACCCATTGCCCTGTCTGCTGAGTATTATTGTGTTTGTGTGTCTATTTATATTCTAATAAACGAGGTGCCGGGCCACGTCCGCTTGTGCTGGTATTCTGTAACTCAGTTAATCGTGGCATTGAACCCACTGTCTACAACTAAAGCGCGCTAAAGTGAACAACATCTCACCTTATTAATTGTAGTCGTGCAGGTTCTCTTGCCATTCCTCCTGAAGTGCAGTCAACAGTGTATGCTCGGTTCGTCGTGTAGCAACCTTGAGCCATACACAGAAAAGTGGTGATCGTCTGTGGTACCACACAACCGCCGTGTCCTGGTACGTGAATGTGTGTGTGGTAAAATTTGGGACAAATTTTTTCTTTTGCAAGGGGGGAAGCCATTGTGGCGACCGCAGTGCCTAAGTGAGGCAAACCGCAGAAAGCTTTTGAAGCTTTGAATACCGCAGATAACCCCTGGGGTTATAGCAGCAGGCACCTGGTGCCTGAGAAACACACCGCAGTGCTAGTGAAAATTGGTGCCCAGTACCAATTGACACTGAGCAAGTTGACTTTTGGACCCACAGTGTTGAACAACAAGCATCAAAATGGTGTTTGTTTTGCCACCAGAACAGCCAGAGTTTGATGATCAGGGCAGGCTGGTTCTGCCTGAATTACCTGACAGTGTGTTAGATGTTCAGACTATGGCTGAGCTGGATGAGCAAATTCAAAACCTGACGCAACAAAGGACAATATTGAGTGCACCCGTGTATTCATTTACTGAGGATAGGGGGTTGCGTGTGCAGTTGCGTGGGTATCTGGCAAGATTGGATGGTCTGCTGGCGCAGCTGAAGGCTGTGAGGAAAACTTTTGCTACTGATGAAGCGCGAAAACGTGCAGCTGAAGCATTGAGGGGTAGCACATCCAATCTTGCTGACCCCAGTGCCCCAAGTCAAAACACCGTTCCACCAACTTCAGACCCACCTGTTGATGATGGCACTGGAACGGGGGCTGCTGCCGTTATACCCCCGGCAGCCGGTCACTCAAATGGTCCGCCACCGTCAACTGGCGCCACGCCACCGCCGAGGGGCTCTGCGCTGCCGCGCACCCCGCCGCCGGGAGGATCAGGAATGGCCCCATCTGCCCAGCCAGCCGTGTCTGCACCATCAACACAAGGTATGGTTGGAGGTACTGTGCCACCCCAGGCACCCGTGCCAACAACAACCCGCCGCCGTGCATACAGTGGTTCAAATGTGAATCCAAGCATGGTACCTAGCTTGCAACAGGCAATGACCTTGAATTCTCATTTCGTGACTGCGCCCAGTTTGCAAAATAGTGGACAAAATCAGCCAGGTGCAGCACAGGCCTCACCTAATCCATCAAATTCTGTGGGAAATACACAGGGGCAAGTGTTGTCTGCACAGGTGGCCGGAAGTGGGGTAAATGGGGTAACCAATCCAGGTGGTACTGGTAGCCAACCCGCTGCTCATGTAGATTTGGTAAATGACCCAGTAGGTGAAGATTGGCACCAGAGATATTTAGATGATCGCGAACAAACTGTAGAATATTTGCGCCATGCCACCAATCGGCGCCTGAAAAGTTTAGAGCTAGAGGTTGCACATGCAAAACTAGCGGCCATAAACAACAGTACAAACCCTTATGAAATAGCTAGCGGGAAAGATCAAATCCTTAGTGGCCCCTATATAACTGCATTAAGTCAAAAGTGCCCAGAGTATTCTGGCGATCGCTCCCCAGGTGCCATGAACCCGTCAGTATGGATAAAGCAATTAGAGGTGGCATTGTATTCTTTGTGCATTCCAAAAAGGAAATGGCCCCTGTGCCTGTCCCTCCGCCTCCGCGGTGAACCCCTTAGATGGCTGGCTGGTTGCACTGATGCGACCAGGTCTGATTATCAAGCTTTGAAAAATGATTTTCTGCGTACTTATGAAAACACTGAAGTGCAAATGCGTGCCAGGAATGAACTTTCGCAAACAAAACAACAAAGAAATCAATCAGTGAAAGAATTTTATTATAACTTGAGGGATACGCACGCATCTGCATTTGCCCACTTAGATGATGAAACAAAGGAACGAGATTTTCGTATACTTTTCGCCAACTGCATTTCCCCCCAATTGCAAATATTTTATAGGACCTTGTCCCCAGCTGAGCAAAATTTGGATTTTCCGGCTCTGCTCGAACGCCTTTCTGTCTATGAGAGCCAAGTGTCACAAGAGCATGCAAATGTGACATTTGAGGGTCACCCCAGTGCACCGGGTGATCAACTTAGGCGAGGTAATGGCTTTGTGCCACACAGCCAATATATGTTAGGTAGGCGGCGGTTTGATAGGCGCCCATATAATGACCGCAACAATGCCACCTCAAATCAAATGGCAAATGACCCCCTAAGTCAGTTAGAAAGGCCCAGTGAAGTGCTTCAGTCAGCACGAGCATTGTCCCCAGCCGAGAGAAATGGCTCAGAAAATGAAACACGCCGTGGCGGCGTGGACATAATGAAAAAATTAGATGAAATTTTTGCTGAAATAAAGAAGGGTACAGAACGTGTAGATAAATTAGAGACGCAGTTTCGTGACGAAAATGCGGAAATGCGTCGTGCCATTTTAGAAATAGGTCAAAAGGTGGCAACTGGCACCACGCAGGTGCGTGAAGCAACTTTTCGCAGGGGGGGAAACCCAAGTGCTCAAAATTTTCAGAACCCAAACGGCCAAAATTCTAACTTTAATGCTAGTTTTGCACCTGCACCCCCCAGCACACCAAATTACGGCCAGCAAAATCAACAAAACCAACAAAATCTGCGCAGTTTTGGGTGGAGTTCCCCTTATCGCTCACAGGGCCAAGTAAATACGCCCCAGGGCGCAGGCCCACCGCGCACATGTTTTCAATGCGGCCGCACAGGTCATGTAGCGCAAAATTGTACAGCGCAGCATGTTCGAAATGAGCCACCTGAGAGAGTAAATGGCATTTACCATTCTATTTCAGCCATGGCGGCCGGTGTGGCTTTTGAAGAAGCCAAAGAAAATGAGCCGTCCATGGAACATTTGTTTTCTATAATCGCTGATTTGAGTGAAAAAAATGAAAAATATGATAAAAAAATGTGTTTGAAGGCTATTTGTAGTGTGTATAACACTCGTAGCGCAAGTTCCGACAAATTGTTTCTCGGTAAACCGACGTCGTTGTCGCCCGAAATTATTTGCGAAAAAAAATTGCAAGAAAATCTGCTGAAAATGGCTCCTTATCGATCGGTGTCACTTACCCGACATTCGGGCCCGACAAAATGTTTGGTCCCAACAACATTTTTTGCTTCAAAGGTGACTGAATCGATGAAAAATGGAGTCTCCAAGTCATTTAAAAAAAATGACCAAAAAAATGTCCCGAAAAGTGTCCAGGAAATAGTCCCGCAGCAAATTGGCACACGCCCCAGGTCAAATGCGGCAAAATTTGACCTGAGCCCCTGCGTGAAAATAGGGAATTATAAAGAAAACTGTGTGCTTGGGTGTGCATTAGGTAAAAATCCGTGTGCTTGTGAGGGGCCGGCTGCGCTGGTTAACCACGCACAAGGTAATGTGGAAATGGAAAAGTTTTTTTTAGAAAAATTGAAAAATGATGAACTCCAAAATATGTCACGTGATTTGCAATCGGTGAAGGAAATTTCAGCTCAAAATGAGTCTGTTTCTGCTGAAAAATTGAAGCGTTTTTCGAGGGAAAAGGTGAAAAAAATTAAAATTCGTGACAAAGCACATGGATTTTTACATAAAATTACATTGTCAATTCCAGACAGACCCACCTGTGAGACATTAACTTGTTCAGATCGCTCATGCGAAAATTGCTTAATGAGCCAAAAACTTATTACGCATGATCTTGTCAAACAAAAACTCATAAAAGTGTTTGAAAGTGAAAAGAAAAACAGATGGGCTAGCCTAGAGTTGACAATGGGACTGAAAAAGGCATTTCAAAAAATAAAATACCGAAAAATTTGGAAGCGAAAACGTAAACGAAAACGTAAACGTAAACTGATTCGCTCAAACCCGAATCACCCTGTACACCAGATCAGTTTTGGCAAGATGCCACAATATTATGGCATCACTGGCACAAACGCCATGGACTGGCGCAAACGCCTTGCCATCCCCATTGGCAACCTCCCAACTGCACACAATCCAGCTCCCCTTGACATTACACTGTTTTCTGAGAAGCAGAAAATATTGTTGTGGCTAGCAGTGAGCTTATCACTGCTTAGCCGCGGTAACTTTACTGGATCCAAACAGTGCAAAAATCTGGGCACTGTCATTTTTAATAAGCTATTTGGTGTGAAGTTATTATTACCTTTCTTGGCTGTTTTTGCATTTATTTTTGCACTGTTTGGGATGCCAATTTTCTTGAGAGACATTGACAGGCCCCCATTTCTTTTCAGTGGAAAATTTGGGGCAGCTAAAATTTATACTAAAAGTCCGAAATTTTCTAAGAAAATGGATAACCCGAATGACACATCCTACCCCGAGCCAGACCCAAATTTTCGGGTCGAGACGCCCGATATTCTGGGCCTAAATTTGATGGGCCTAAACGACGACGTAGCAGGCTTTGACGCCTTAGCCCGCGACTTGCAGTTGCCCCCTGGCACCCCGCGCCCCTTGCAAGGTGAACATGCACATTTTGGACATGTTTGGCGACTTGCCAGTGCCAGTGACAAGTGTTTTATGGCTGAAAAATACGCGATTTTGAAGCAACAGTTTCATTGTCAAATAAATATTGACATTTGGCAACTGTGTGAAAAGCTTAGAAAATTTGACAAAATATTAAAATTTGTTGACAAAGGTGACACCGATCAAATAAAACACTTGTCATTGCTGAAAACAGGCGCTTCTGCAAACACTTGCGTAAAAATTTGCTTTTATTTAGGGCAAAAATGTTGCTGCAGTAGTGCACTTGGAGCTTGTGAGAATGCGCTTTCATGTAAAACTTTATGTAAAATGCCGTGTAACCTGACACGTGATTTGACAAGTGCTCTTATGAGTGAGATAAAACATGATTCAATCATAAAAATGTCAAGTAAAATGTCAAGTAAAATGTCAAGTAAAATGTCAAGTAAAATGTCAAGTAAAATGTCAAGTGATATGACAAGTGAAATGACAAGTAAAATGTCAAGTGAATTGACCAGTAAAGTGTCCCTAAAAACGTCAATTACGACTATTTCAGCAGTATTGCGATCAAATGAGACATGTCAAGTTACTTGTCAAGTAAGCAAATGCTCATTAATTTTGTCTGAAGTGCCCCACCAGTGTTTGCAAAAGCATTATTATATGATCAAGCACCTGCAGAATGGTCATGAAAACAAAAACCATTGTAACAAAATGTGCATGTTTATGTGTAGAGATTTTCAACATATTACCTGTTTACCTTCTGCCATTGCCAAAAAAAGGGGGAAATGTGTTACTAGTCAGCATGCAAAGTCATTTCCACCCAACACAGGCGTGGATCATGACCTTGAGCAGCTCGAGCAGGAGAATGACGCGGCGCAGGTGCTCGCAAACCTGTTCGCAGACCTGCCACCACACGTGCAAGAGCGACAGCACGCCCTTGAACAACAGCAGGGTGTCTCCAGCACCACCGGTGTCGCCCCGGGCGACCAAAGTGCATCCAGCACCGCCGGGCCAGTTGAGGCCAGGTCCTGCAGCCCCCTTTATGGTTGGTATGACATTGTGTCCCCTTTTGAAGTGTCTGAGAGGCCCGAAAGGTGGCTATATGACTTAGTGCATAAACAAAATTGTGTAGAAATAAATAACACAGAACCGGTGTCGCCGGTGCCCAGCGAGGAGGCTCGCATCACTTTCACACCGTTGGTGGTGCCCATGGCGCCCTCGTTGCCCGTCCACATGGAGGGGTCCTTCCTGGCATTCAACCAGGAGAACATTCACACCGCCGCCCACACTGCAATCTGTGAAATGAGTCAGTTCATCGTGATTTCTTGTAGATTTCACTGTTCCTTTTACACAAATCAAAAGGGAAAAACATATTTGAAAACTCAAAATTCCTTGAAATTGAAAAATGGCACTTTACGTTTATTTAATAGCTTTGAAAAGATGGGAAAAGCATGTCCCATATTAAAAGGGAATGAAAAATATGAAAAATATCCCTTTAATGCAGACATGGCCGCTGCAGTCATCGCGGCAAACGTCATCCAAGAGGACAATGGTGATGTCCACTCTGAGGAAGACGAGGACCCCCCCAGGTCCCCCTCACACTCGCCAGAATTGGGACCCGGAAATGATTCCGGTAGGTACCACATCTCGTACATTGCAAACTATAAAGTTAGTGTATGGGATTGGGTGCACACAGGCTCCTCCACCCGATACACCAGCGAGTCGGGCGATCCGCTGAGCGATGACCCGTCTGAGGACACTCAGTCGGTGGACAGTTATCAAGACCACAGTCAACAAGGTGTGTTCGGTACAGTGTCTTACGTTTTCATTCATAAGGCGCAAACCAAACACGCAGGTTCTGGGCACAGCGCGCAGAAGGCTGCTGGCCCCTATCCCAAAGGTGAACACGGTTTTCAAGTAATGCATCATAACAAAAGCATTTCTGAACCCTTGTTCACAGGTCCTCTCAAGAAAACGGTTATTGTTGGGGCTCCGTCGCCAGCCCCCACAGAAGAATACAAGCTGAACAAAAGTGAGCTTGATATCCCTTTTCCAAAATTGTTACATATTGGACGGACATTTCAAAATGTGTACGTAATGAGAAAAAGTAAGAAAAACACAATGGCAGGAGCCATGGTTGAAAAAAAGGGGAAACATCATTTCACAAGCAAAAAAAATTGTTTCACAAGCTACAAGTGCCACTTGTCAAGCCGAAGGGCTCGTTTTCTAAGCCAAAAAAGCTGTTTCACAAGCCAAAAAAATCGTTTCACAAGCCAAAAGGGAAACCTCGTGGATCATTCTGAAATACGTCCCCGAGACTTGTTTAGATGGAAAACTGAATTTTCCTTGAAAAATAAAGATGGCAGCCTGTGGGTTTCACAACTTGGTGTGATGACCCTCACCACGTTTACCCACCTGCACTCTGACTTCCCCTCATTCAGACAAGCGCTCGTCGTCGCCAAGCGCTCAGCTGGCCAAGCGCCCTCGCAAGCAGGGTCCCATCCGCGACCAGTTCAAACCGGAGGCCCGGATTGGCCTTCCCTTTGCCAAGCCTGCCAGGGTAGTGTCCGCCAGGAGGGCGCCCAGGGACGAAGAGGCTTCCAGCAGTGGCACTCAGAGTGGCCTCTGCGCGGCCCTGAAGGCTGCAAGGAATACAGGTGTGACTGTGGTGATTACGGATCACGTGCGCGAGTGTGTTCAGGTTCTGGTCGAGCTACAGGACTTCACCCTCTAAAAATCAAAATAAAAATCAAAATAAAAATCAAAAATACTATTATAAACAGTTTTTCTGTAGTGAGTAGAATGCTCGACCAGAGGCCTAGAGTTGTTAATGGAGTGGTTTGGTACGCCGGTGTTGGTGACTTTTCTTACTATGGGATGTTTCCTTTTCACACATTTGGAGTTTTTCACACTTGGAGTGAAGTGGTTTGGTGTTTGGGTGATGGTGCCTTTACTTGCCTTAGGTTGTTTCATTTTCACATATTTGGAGGTTTTCACACTTGGGTGTTTCAGTTTCACGCTTTTCACGTTTTGCTTTCCCACGTTTGCTCTGAAAGGATATATGAAGTGGGTGGTGCAAAATCAATTTGCACTGTGTTTTTTGTCTTGAAGGAGGTGGAGGAGAAGGGTTGGAAACGTGAGAAACCTGTTGGAAACACTCCAAAGTTATGTGAGAAACTTGTTGGCAACACTCCAAATCTTGTTGGAGACACTCCAAAAATAAGTGAAAATTCCCTCGAAATAAGTGAAAATTCCCTCGAAATAAGTGAAAATTCCCTCGAAATGAATGAAAATTCCCTCGAAATGAATGAAAAATCCCTTGGAAAAGGTGAAAAATCCCTTGGAAAAGGTGAAATTTCTGTCAGAAAAGGTGAAATTTCTCTCGGAAAAGGTGAAATTTCTCTCGGAAAAGGTGAAATTTCTCTCGGAAACAGTGAAATTTCTGTCGGAAACAGTGAAATTTCTGTCGGAAACAGTGAAATTTCTGTCGGAAACAGTGAAAACGCTTTAGAAAACCACAGAAGTTCCGCTGAAGGGACTCATAAAACTTATGAAAATTCTGATGAAAATACAGGCGCGTGGAGCGTTTTCCCCAAAATCGAAATTGAAATTGAAAGGTCACAAAGTGCTTGGAAGTTCCCCAGGAACACAATTGAAATTATCAACCAGACATTCATAGTACCTGGAAGGTTTCCAGTGTTGCCTTTCCACGTTTCCAAGTTACTACAGGTAGATATTAAAAGATTTTCTGGCTTTCATCCAACTGGCTGCACTGCTGGCACGATGCCAAAGTTGTTCAGCGTGTTCTCCCCGCTCACATCTGCAGCCGGACGCAATCGCTGTCGACTTCAATGCCTGTGCGAGGTTGAAAACAATTTTAAAAACGTCAACAATACTGAAAACGTTATTGAAAACAGTGCAGAAAGCTTCAACATTTTTGAAAACATTATTGAAAGCGTCAACACTTTTGAAAACATTTTCGAAAACGCTAATATCATTAAAAACGTCAAAGCAAATTTGCGAGGTGTTTTTCTGCTCAATAGGATGCCAACAGTGCATAATTTTGTTGACGATTGGACCAATGACAAGGGAAACTTCCTATTTAGTAGTGATGACCAAATAAAAAAATCATTTTCTGTAGTTAAGGAAACATTTGTGCGAACCGCCACACTTGTGTCAGAATTCCGGGAAAGGGGTTACTACGGTAGTGATTGTCCAGAAAATAGTGCGTGCTTTACAGAAGTATCACGTAATTGCTGGAAAGGCATGAGAAATAATTATGATAAGAAAAATAAGTACTTACTAGATTTGGTGGAATGTGAAAAGCGCCAAATGTCTAATTACCATGTGTTGAGTGCAACCTCAAGTAAGAATGTGTTTAGATTGAATATGTGCTGTTGTGCACCTGGGCTGGATGACAAATGGGAGCATATGTCCCAGCGGGAGTCCCATTGGACATCAAGTTCAGAAAGTGCAAAAAGTTTATATTTCCATGCAAACGCAGTGGCGCCAACCATGCGCATGGTGCCAGCAGACAAGGCCCGCCTCTTGGAGTACCTGGTTAGTCAACTAGTGACATTTTGGTTGATGACAATTGCTGTGTGTGGAGTCAAGAGCAGGATGGTGTGGTACATAAGTTTGTTAAGTCTGATTCTGATGCAAAATTGTGTTTTTGCTGAACCGCCACTGTTACAAATCTGTCCTAAACCGACAGGTGCCTGGTATTTAGCATTACCCGAAATACCTACATGTACTTTATATAGTTCATCTTTGTTTGGTGACACCCACATGTCACCAGTATATGATGTGTCAGTAACTGTGTATGCGCAAAGGCGCCGCCCGCTTACTACAAATGCTACCTTTTGTCAGACACGCCGTCATGAGATTACAACATGCACCAGCGCGCTTTTCTCGCATTACATTTACGAATCACATGACATGTATGTTCCAACCACCATAGGTGACTGTGAACTCAAATATGCTGCTGTGAGGACAGGGGATATTGAAAGGGCTGGCCTTAAGCAGATAGAGCCCATGGTCTGGTCCACATTGAAAAAAATAGACTTGCAATTTCCAACGTGGAATGACTGTTTTAAACAACATGTTGACAATTTTATGCTTACTATTGGCTCTGTGTCAACTTTCAATTATAGAGAGCTTATTACCGACTTAGATTCAGCTCCAAACTGTGCTCCAGAAACTGGTTGGTGCACCAGCAGTAAGGGTGTGTTGCTGTGGGAACCGAGTGACCTGGTCCCCGCAGCGTGTCCGTATGAGCATTTAGGAAATTTTCCCGGTAAAAGACAAAATGATACCATATTATTGTTACATGAGCAAACTGCTTTCACAATCAAGTCATTGACACCAATTCATGTTCAAAGTTTAGACCCGCCAGTTCACTTGACAGACCAGGGTCCGCTTTTGTCAATTTTGCATATAGATAATTCCTCAACTGAAGCTATGTGTAAAATCATGTTTAAGAAAGCATGTGCATCAGCAGTAAAAATGACGTTTGCTGAATTTTGGTCAGGGAAGATGGAACCAAACTCTGCTACCCAGCACCAATTCATATATCAAGTGCTCACACAGCAAGCACATCAGAATTTTGAGACCTTGCGTCACCAGATTTGTATGCTAGCTAGGAATAATGCATTTCTTGTGCGAGCACTTTCACGCATTTCACCTGTGTCAGCAGCCAGGTTGCTACTGGCTGATAATGGAATTTACGCTGAGTACACTGGTGACGCACTTTCTGTCACCACGTGTCACAAGGTGCGACCGGAAAGGATATATTACGACCAGAAAGTAGGGAAAGTCTGTTATGACATGCTGCCTGTTAAGGTGCATGGAAATTTATTATTTAAAATTCCTGGGACACAAGATCTTGTGGAGCATGCAAATGAAGTTCCATGTTCACAGCTTCAGTCACCAGTATACAGGACTAGAAATGGAACTTATTTAGCAATTACTGATGGGAATAAAGTTAAAGTAACTATGCACCAAACCCCAGCTTTTGTGCATCCACAGTTTTTGACAGAAGGCATAAAATTTAATCACACTTTACTTAAGCCCGGAATGGCAATAGAAAATGCCATGATTTATGCAAATGTGAGAAATCTGCACATGCAACAGGCAGATGCCAAGGAAAAATTAGATAGACTCATTCACTACACAAGTCTGTTCTCTGTGGATAGTGCTCACACAGCAGGAGTGCTGCATGGGCAGGGTCTGGAACATATGATGACGCACGCCGGTGAATTGTTGCTGAATGCCTCCGGGCGTGTAATTGACCATGAATTTGATGTGGTGCACATGTTAACCACAAGTGCAGTGCCACGGGCCATCAGGGGCCCGGTGCAATTCTTTCTAAATATGGTTATGATTTTGTGTTTTCTGTTATTAATAATTGTTGTGATTTATCTCTGCGTGCGTTATGAGTGGGCACGAAAAATCTTGTTTGACATATTAAGTTATCCAATAAAATTAGCCAAAAGATGCTATGAATGGTTACGTCAGCAGTACGATAAGTTTACGGTTGCTGAAGAACATACTCCGGTAACACCACCAATGGTCAGGCATGAACCAACCACTCATTTGAACATAACACCTCTGGCAAGACCTGACACTTTGAATATGCCAACTCATAGCCCAGGCAGGATAGCAAATCCCAAGGCCCGTTTCCGCATACCACGCTTACGACTGGGTCCCCAATTATTGCGCACGTTTCAAGAAGCACAGGAAGCTGAGGAAAAATTAGAAGATTCTCAAGAAGGTGCAGTACTCGCGTCGATGCAAACACGAGCCCCACGGCAAATCCCTTTTCTTGTTTTGTTGGCGGTAATATTATTGGTACAATCAGCTGGCGCCATGCCAGCTGAGCAGGTCTCACATGTGAGTGAGTTAAAAGCTGTCCCTGTAGGAGCCAAAGGTGAACCACACCGACCTGCTAAGTTGATACCATTTAGGAGAATTTGTAAAGTAGTAAGTGATGCGGAAACTAAGAAAAATAAGAAAATTTCTGAGGTGTTCAATGCTGTAATTCATTTTGACCGTTTTTCAGCCCTTCACTGCGCTGGTGGTGACGCAGCTGGTCCCGCTGCAGGTCACTCACGACGGAGCCCTGGTGGGCATGGTGGAGTGTGCCAAGTGGCCCACCTTGTCAGAAAGGGTGACCGAAATGTGCCACTGCATCCTGCCGTACGAGGTCAAATTTTTGCAGCGTTGTGGATGCGTGTGGAGGGCGGAGTGTTGCCATTCGGGGCGCTGTACCGCACCCTGAACTATCCATGGCACGACTGCAGTCTGACTTGGCCAGCCGACAAGGGTGCGGCGTTCCGGCCAACTCAAGCGATTTTCAACATGCCGGCAGTGGGGTTGGACCCCAGGTTCACGAAGTTGGGTCAAGTGATGGATGTGGGCGCCACCGCGCCGAGCGTGAGCGCGAGCGCTGGTACCCCAGACGCCCTGATGCGGCCATGGCCAGCCTCTGGGCTAGCCAGTGATGAGGGCGAAAGGGAACCGCCACCCATCCGACCACAGCCGCTGGAACCAGTTCCAGTGGTAAGTATGCTAGCGTTTTTAGAGTTGTTAAATTGTATGATAAGGGTGGCTCAGCTGACAATTTTGCAAAACCAGTCGTAGTTGCTTTAAATAAAATTGTCAAGAAAACTTAGGTGAGAAAATAGTCAAAATAACGTTGTGTGTTACACTTGTCATTAACTGGGTTATTTTAAATTAGTTGAATTTTGTTGCAGGAGTTTCGCCCGATTGCTCCTCGCGGCAGCAGCAGGCGGTTTGTGGGACACATGGTGGTTACTTGCCATAATTGTGCCCGACAAGGGCACAAGCCACACCAATGTAGGAGTGGAAGGTTTTGTCCCAGGTGTAGGGTGACCACACACAAGGCAGCAAACTGCGTTTTTGGTACCAGTGGTAGTACAGTAGCTGATCGTGAGTCACGCCACACCCCGGGTTAAAATAATGTTCAACAGCTTGCTCAAGAAATTAAAACTGATGTGATGAGTGCGGTCATGTCTCAATTATTGCCATCAGATCAGTCATCCCCACAGCACCCTGGAGGCAATGTGCGACCGCAGCGCACAAAATACCGAGGCCATGTTAAACCTTCTCTGGAACAGGGAGGCTGGAAAGACAGTGACGTGCGCGCCATCGTCATCACCGGGCAAATAATTGCCACGAATGAAGCAGTGACCACTGACTTTCTGTGTGTTTTGTGTTTTGTTTTGTCCAACTTTTGTAGTACTGCCTGGTGGTGGTGTTTGGTGGGATGTTGTGTTTTCCACTTTTGGCTGGGGCCGGGAAAATGCTGAATCTTTTATTTAATTTAGCATTTTCTCAGTCCAGCATTTGCTATGGTTCTCTTCTCGGTTAGTTTTATATCTTTCCTTTCTTCTTTTAACTTTTAAATAAAACTCAAAACACAAAAAAACACATATTCAATAACCAAAAATTCAAATATCCAAAAAAAAAAAATCCAATAATCTTTATCTTATTTCAACCAAAATTTTATACCATTACTTTTAATATTATATTACATATAATATTAAAATACTCAAACCATTATAATACTCAAATTATTATAATATATTTATTTTATAATAAAATATACATTCATACATGAAGTATTCTTGGAAAAGTATGTGAACGTTCTCTTTAAGTAAGTGTATTTCAATGTCATGTCTTAAGCTCAGTTATTATTTTAAGAATGTATAGTTTAGAAATAAATTTGTAAAATGTGAGTCCCCCTTCTAGACATTTTGTGCTCGTGTATCGTCTACCGCATTCCATCATTTTTCCCCACATGAGTACAAGTGCCAATCCACATAAAACAATTGCCCTTACAACATCAACAACACCACCATCACTCAGACTTTCTGTTTTCCCAGTATCCAGTGGACCTTAACTTACCATCAACTCAGTGAGGAGGGTCAAGCGCTGAGACCTGGCAGCCCAAATGTCGACAGACCAGCCCAGATGAGCACCAGCATGTCTATGTTCCAGTCAAGGCAAAGAGCAAAATCTACATCAGCAAGAGCCTCGCCCCGGCCAGCATTACCTTGAACCACAGCGTGCTCACAATGGCTCGACAGATGTATTTGGATCTGCCCATGACAGAGGTAGTGCCACCACCATCAGCTCGGTCCAGCAAACACCCCCAAGTGAGGTCCAGAACCATTACAAAATCAGATGTATGGGGAATCAGTGGAGCAGCCAAGGAGCCGAAGGATATAAGGGTAGATTGAGTGGGGCGGCACAGATTTTATTGTCTAGTTTTGTTTTTCATTTTAAGTTAGGGCCTCAGGAGAGGCATAAGTTAAAAATTAAGGGGTGACCACATCATACCACATCATCATCATCATCAAAAATTCAAGTTCAATTGTTCAATTTTAGTGGTTAAATTCCTTTTCATAAGTTTAGTTTCATTTTGTCAATTTTAATTGACTCTAAGTGACTAATAATCCCTTGGGTAAAATCTCAATTTGTTGTATTTTGCCAGAGTTATAAATCTCATTGTTTTGCCCATTTTATTTGATTTTTAATGTTTGATCATTCCAAGTTTTGTTCAGTTCCCACCTATGGGGCATATTGCGTGTTAGTTTAAGTGTTCAGTCTAGTGTAGTCTTACAAAATTCAAAATTTTACAAAAAACAGCTCATGTTTTTTTATTAAGTGTTTTCATTTGGAACTCAGTTCAATTTCGTTGGTTCAATACATGTTAGATGTTTTCTTTCA
The DNA here is from genome assembly GCA_964036195.1 of Sphaerolaimus hirsutus. Lineage (NCBI taxonomy): Eukaryota > Metazoa > Nematoda > Chromadorea > Monhysterida > Sphaerolaimidae > Sphaerolaimus > Sphaerolaimus hirsutus. The sequence goes on from OZ038452.1 coordinate 24,530,526, forward strand.
GTGGTCAGTTTCATTCACCCAGTTAGTGTCAAGTGTATTTTAGGCTAAGTAGAATAGAATCTTAGTATTGTAGACCCCGGTACCCTCTGTGCTCGTTCATTCGTTGTGGCTGATTCTTATATAGTTTTTCTTGTTTTGCTGGAAGCAAAAGTTCAAATTAAGGGGTGATTCTGTTATGTGCTTAGTCATATGTATTCAGTGCATCGCCAAGTATGCTATACTTTATATTGTGTACTCGTTGTTTACGTTATGTGCTTAGTCATGTATTCAATGCTTTGTCATGTATTCTATACTTTAGGTTGCGTACTCTATGCTACGGAGTAACAAGTCAGGTGAATATCTCAATGTATCCAAATGTTTAGGCTCAAAAGTGGTGAAGTTATGTCAGGGTTTTGATTAAGTTATGTTTTGTACCTTTTGGCAATCAATATCATGTTTTGAAGGACCATGCTGATTGGTTGTAAGCCAGTGAGGATTGAGTATAAAAGTAGCCGCTTGAGGGCTATTCGGGGTAGTCTACCGGAGTTGTGAAGGAGCTATAAATAGTTGACTAGTCTGGCTAAGCTGCGGCCTGAGAATAGTAGCTGTGTCTTTTGAAGACTAACCCTGAATAGCAGTCAAGGTGGCAGATGAACCCATTGCCCTGTCTGCTGAGTATTATTGTGTTTGTGTGTCTATTTATATTCTAATAAACGAGGTGCCGGGCCACGTCCGCTTGTGCTGGTATTCTGTAACTCAGTTAATCGTGGCATTGAACCCACTGTCTACAACTAAAGCGCGCTAAAGTGAACAACATCTCACCTTATTAATTGTAGTCGTGCAGGTTCTCTTGCCATTCCTCCTGAAGTGCAGTCAACAGTGTATGCTCGGTTCGTCGTGTAGCAACCTTGAGCCATACACAGAAAATTTATATTTATGGTTTGGGGGTGGAAGTTCGAAGTGCTGTAACTTTTGACTGGGAAGAGATATTGTAAAAAAATTTGGGCTAGATTTATTCTTTTTGTCTAAACTATATGATAGCATGTTTAAAACAACCGTTTTTCAAAATTATTATTATGACTATTTTTCATGCTTAAAAACTGGGTCAAATCGGCATACAGAATTTAGACATCACTAATCCGACCGCAAAGATGGAATTCTCATGTTGTCCCGATCATTTTAATCGTTGAATGATCCAAATCGGCCCAGAAATAACCAAGTTATTAAGCTTCAAACTCAATGTGCAGATAATCCGTGCAAAATGACCACCATTTTATAGACCCCCCTTATCTCGAGACTGGGGGATTATTCGAGCAAACCAAAACAATTCGGCATAGCGCAGACCCCAAACACCAATATACTCGAAGGGCATCAAAATCGGCCAATGTACAACAGAATGGAATGCAGGAATGTGCATTTCTATGAGATCGCAAAAAATATAAGAAACTTAGTTTACACCCTAATAATACAAAAATGTATAGCGTTCTCGTAGTACAAGCTTTCAGTTCTGATCACAACCAGTTGACATTTGTTTTTTTGTCAGTGTGTCAATTACGGCATTTAGCCGTTAAAACGCATCCCATTTTATAGTTTTCGGATTATCAGACGCACAGACCTTTGAGCCGGGCGAAGCCAGAGCAGGAGAGCGCCCAGCCGAAGAACGACCAGTGAGCGAGCGCCCACTGGACGAGCGTCGATTCGGTGAGCGGCCGGGCGGTGATCGCACAGCCGCTGGTGACCCCCCAGATGGTGGTGATCGTCCGGGTCGTGGTGATCGTCCGGGTGGTGGTGATCGTCCCAGTGGTGGTGATCGTCCGGCTGGTGGTGATCGTCCGGGTGGTGGTGATCGTGGTGAGCGTCCAGATGGTGGTGAGCGGCCGAGCGGTGAGCGTCCAGGTGGTGGTGAGCGTCCAGGTGGTGGTGAGCGTCCAGGTGGTGGTGAGCGTCCAGGTGGTGGTGAGCGTCCAGGTGGTGGTGAGCGTCCAGGTGGTGATGATCGTCCAGCTGGTAATCGTGGTGATTGTCCAGGTGGAGGTGATTGAGCAGGTGGTGTTGAGCGTCCAGCTGCTGGTGATCGTCCAGGTGGCGGCGATCGCCCCGGCGGCGGCGAGTGGCCGGACACCGGTGAGCGGCCTGGCGGCGAGCAGCCCACAGACGAGCGCGCGGGAGAGCGACCGGCGCGCGGCGAGCTCAACGCAGGCGACTTCTCGTGCGGCGGCGAGGGCGGCGCCACGGACGCCGGCGACCTGTCCGCCTCGACTTTGACCTTTTTCTTGGGCGTCTCAACGTGGCTGTCGACGGCGCGCTTGGCCGCCCGCTCGGCTTTTCGGCTCTGTTTTTGCATTTTCTTTTGCAGTTTCCGGCGCTCTTTTTCGGTGAGCCGGTCGTCCGGTTCCGAGCCGGCCTCTTCAGTTTCCTTTGAAACTTCAGTATCCTTCGATGCGGAAGCCTTGCTTTGATCCGCTTTCTTGACGTCAGTGTGTGGTTTTGGCACTTTGCCAGCAGTTTTAGCTTTGCCGTCTGATGATTGTTCCGACGTATCGAGCTTAGCCTTCTTTTTAACTTTCGCCAAAGGTTCTGATTTTTCCTTTGACTTAGTCGGCTTTTTCTTGTCTTTCGCTACTTTGTCGGATTTAACGGCATCATCTGACGATATCGGTTTGCTATCTTTTTTGCTTTCCTTTTCTGGTGCGGTTCTCTTATCTGTGAGTGAAAATTTTACATCAGAAAGGGTATAAAATCAGCCTAAACTGCTGAAAAAAGACACGCTATGCGAATATGCCTATTGAAAAGTCGCATACTGGAAAATGATGTTTTGATTTCTGGTGCAGTAATAACGCACATGATCAAACAAATAAATTTTGGACTGCGTGCAATTTCCCCAGTCTTCAAAACTATACGTTTAGCTAATGTACCGTATTTCCTAGAAAAAAAGTCCTCAAAAATAAAATGTAATTAATTCTCTCAGGAAACTCCTGGGAAAAATTGAATATCAACTAGTCTAAAAATGAAATATATGAATATAATCTGATATTTTCTGATGTTTCTCTTATGTAAATCCCCCAGAGATTTGTCAACTCTATACACAAGTGTTTGAACTTTCCATTATAAACAACAAACACGAAAAAAACGTGCCATACGCTTCAAAATACCAACCAGAGGTACTTTTCCTTTGCTTTTTATCCTTCTTGCCAACCGACTGTTCAGCGGGGTGTTCCGCTAGCGCGGGGGTCGCTTGTTTAGCGCGGCGCACGGGCGTGTGGCTCCGCCCACTTGACGTTGTTGGTACCGTTTTACACTCATTGTCGGATGAGTCGCCCTCGCCGGTGCCTGTAGTGAATAAGTAGGGATGGTTTATTAGTTGGAACTATGGCTGCAAGTAAGCTCGCTCTGCAAGTAGTAGCGGCCTGCAAGTGATTATGACCGCTCTGCAAGTGCGCTCACCCCCCGGCAAGTGTGCCCCCAGCTAGCAATGAAAAATGGGTGATTTTGAGAAAATATAATGAAATAAATATAATATCAGAAAATATCTCAACAAAATAATTTTTTGAAGAATTGTTTTTATTATAAATATCAATTTTATATTAGGTTAGAATTAAAAGAATTAGGTAGATCAATATTTTTTTAATAAAAATATAAAAGTATTATATGTATCCAATAGCGAACTTGCAAAGCGGTCAAAATTACTCGCTGACCCTACTTGCAGAGAGGTACACGGTCGGTTAATCGTTAATAGTGAATTGAACGATGATTGATGGGAAAACGTTTTGCAAGTAGAAGCTATTTTAAATATTTTTGATCGTTTTCAAAAGAAGCACCTGAGGAGTAAGTATACCTATATTCAATTCCCATGTTTTTCGAATAAAAACATACCGTAAATGGGTACTATGAATTTGTGGTCCGGGAAAAGCATAACAGACGTTCAAAACACTTACTGTGTTACGTTAGAACATCGTTTATACCATCTACATCCTTATATAAGGCTGTAAAAACTTATAAATGGTGGTTATTGTTGCATTTTTCACGTTTTTCTCTCAAAATTTTCACTCTGAAAAAATAAACCCCCCGGGGGGTAATTCGAGGAAATACGGTAAATAAATATGATTGAAATTTATACATAAAATCAGAAATCAGACTGACCGAAAACGTCATCCAAATCCAACTTTCGCTTGCGTTCAGAGCTCTTTGGAGCTTTCTCAGTTTTCTCGGTTTTCTCTTTCTCTGCCTTCGGCTGCGTTGATGCCTTTTTGCGCCCGTGTTTTTGTTCTGTAATGAAGTGATTGCGATTTTCTAGTTTGCTTTTTTTAAACAAACGTTTTAGCGGGATCAAAGATTAGGGCATAAAAGTTTTCCATGACAATTGCTAAACAATGTCCACAGCAAAATGCTTTTTGTGCATCTATGTATTGAACACGAACAAATGAATGAAAATCAATAAATTGCATTGTAGATACATATATTTACAAATGAACATAGAGATTACATAGATAAAAATTCCCAATTGGAACTTATCAAACAACTATATGCCAAAAATAGATCAGGAAAATCGCTATCAACAAACTCTCACCTTTAGACTTCTGTTTCTGAAGCGGCTGCGGCGGCGGCGCCGGCGGCGTGGACGGCCGTTTCCGAGTCTCCTCATCGCTGTGCTCACTATGGTTATCAGCAGCCTTAGCCGGCGACTTCTTGCAGTCGGTCTTGACGCTTTCGCACGTGTCGTCCTGGTCGGAGCTGCTGTCACGCTGGGCGGCGTCGGTTTTGCCGGCGGCGGCGCGTTTGCTGCCGCCGGCGGCCGGCTGCTCGTCGTCGTCGCTGTTCTCCTCTGAAGTGGCCGCCGTCATGACGCGGCGGCGCTGCTGCTTCGAACTGCTGCTGCTGCCTGCGCGCGCCGCACGACAGTTGTGGGTCGATAGAGTGCGGGTCGATGTGATGAAGATAAAGTGGCCAGTGTCCTGGCATGAGTAGTGACCAGATTCAAAAACTAATTTTCAGGTGTCTTTAATCACAACGTTTTTGAAAAAACAATGGTCGACAAAAAAAACAATAACATTTTTTTCCATCCCTATCAATATCCATAAATATCTGGCTTTTAAAAATACAGCATTATTTAAAAAGTCGTTTTTAGAGGGAAAAAACTGGGTTGCCTAAAAAAGTTTTTTTTTCATCCCTAGTATACAGATAACATGCATTGTGTAGACGAATCGACTGATAAAATTTATCCTTATTTAATAAGGATGATGGGGGCAGGGTAATCACGCCCGCCCAATAAATACTCTCCACAACTAACCTTTCATCTTGCGTCTCTTCTCCTTGATCTCCTCCAACACGCTCTTCTTCTTACTATCCAGCGTCGGTTTGGCCGCCTGCCTGGCGGCGGTGGCGCGGCGCGACCGCTTCACCCGGTCGTACATGGACAGGCAGTCGCCGGGCTCGTCGCGCAGCGCGGCGAACACGGCCGCCCACTCCTTGCTGAGCTCCTTGTCCGCCCGGCCGGAGTCGGACTCGCTGCTGCTGGACGCGTCGCTGTCGGCCGTCGCTTTGATCTGGTCGCCGTCGCTCGAGCTGCTGGAGGACCGGCGCCGCCGCTTGCCCGATTTCGACTTTGGAAGCTCCTGGGGTGATGGGTGAGGTTTGAAGGGGGTTGGGGCAGACGAAATATTGATACCGTAAACGGTCGATTATTTTCCCACCTTGAATAGTTCCACCTTCCAAACAAGTGAGGAAACCATTTTCCGCTTGCCTTGAATAGTCCCATCGTTTGATGAGTGGGAAGACAATGGAAGTTGTTTATCCACAATGAAAGTACTAGAAGAAATGCGACAAAGAGGCGAATAATTCCCCAGATGAAATAATCGAGGATATACGGTGGTTTGACTGGTGGGAAGGGGTAAAAAGCATCAAAATGCTCATTAAGTAACCTTATTCTTGCTAGACTTTGACTTGTCCGGCTCCTCACTTTTCGACTTGCCCTTGGATTTATCTGGTTCCTCACTTTTGGACTTGCCCTTGTCCTTGCTGTGTTTGCTTCTGTGATCATCATCAGTAACCTTCAACTTATGTTCATCATCTCGGCTGTGCTTCGATTCTTTCACTTTGTTCTTTTCCTTCTTATCGTCCTTTTTTCTTTTCTCATCCGCCTGCTCGTGGTGTTCCTTGTGTTTCGATTTGCCATCGACGCTTTTCTCTCTGGGTTTCTGGAAATGAAAACAGTGTTCGTGGAACGGCTATGATAGGCACAAGAAATTACCGTATTTCCTCGAAATACCCCAGGGGGTTTATTTTTTCAGAGTGAGAATTTTGAGGGGGGTATTTCGGGGGGGGGGGGTAATTCGACGGGGGTTTATTATTTCGCCAAATTTTTTTGGAACTCACGGTACTAATAATGTACGCAGAAGTAGAAAAATGCGACAAAAACCACCATATATAAGAGTCTACAGCCTTATATTATGTAGATGGTATAAACCATGTAACGTAACACAATCAGTGTTTTTAACGTGTGTTATGCATTGCATGGTTCATGAACCGCAGCTTTTGTCATTGACGTTCTATTTACACTCAATTTGGGGGGGGGGGTATTTCGAGGGGGGTTATTAATTCATAGTGCCCATTTTGAGGGGGGTATTTCGAGGGGTGGGGTGTATTTCGAGGAATGGGGGGTATTTCGTGGGGGGGGGTATTTCGAGCGGGGGGGGTATTTCGGGGGGTAATTCGAGGAAATACGGTACTCGAAATACCCCCGGGGGCTTATTTTTTCGTCGACAAATTTTGAGGGGGGTTACTTCGGGGAAGGGGGCGGGATATTCGAGGGATTTTAGTTTCGTCAAAAGTTTGCGTGAATTATCATAGTAAACAATATGGTTTTACATACCAAGACTGTTGTTAAATGTGACAAATCGGGATATAGTCGGGCATACAGACGGGGTTTATTCGAGGGGGGTCTATTAATTCCCCAGTTCGCCCAGACTGGGGGTATTTTAAGGGGGGGGGTATATTCGAGGTAATACAGTAGGCAAAAAAGAAACCAACCTCCGGACGCTCAATTGGTTTTTCCACATGAGTCTTCTCCGACGGCCGGCTGCCAGTTCTGCTCTCAGCTTTGTCCTGCTTGACTTTGGGCTCTTTCGACTCGGATTTCGCCTTATCATGAGCATCGGATTTCGCCTTATCATGAGCATCGGATTTCGCCTTATCATGAGCATCGGATTTCGCCTTATCATGAGCATCGGATTTCGCCTTATCATCGTGATCCTTATCATGAGCGGCGGCGGCAGAATCGGGATCCTTTTTCTTAATCTTGGGCAGCGCGGGCTTTGAAGTCGCCGCCGCGGCGGCGGTCGACTTCACAGTGTCCGCTTTGGTGGCGAACGCCTGCTTCCTGAACAGGTCGTCGAGTTCTTTGTTGCGCGCCGGTTTTTGCGAGCCGGCTGCGCCGCCGCTGCCGCCCGTCGACGAGCCCTGCCGCTTGGTAGAGCCTGCGAGTTGACAAGTTGTGTTAGTGTGAAATTATTGGCGAAAAATGAGGGGAATAAGAAATGGTGTAAAAATATTAGAATGGAATGTAAATTTTACTGGCGTAAGCAACAGTCAAGTGCCCACCTTGGCGATGTCACTTGATTTTTCAAACTGATTTTTTAAAAGCAAAGTTATTCAATAACAACTTAAAATACAATCACATGACCCCACAGCCATATTTATGTGTGCATATATTTTTTCGTTGTCCTTTACCCACTTCAGTGCCACTTTAAAAAATCTATTTTTTCAAAAACCATGCAGATAAAAAACACACACATTACTTTTCCCAACCCCCCACCCACCTTCAGTCGAACTATTAGCCTTGGAGCCTCCAGAAGCCTTCGTCGCAGTCGGCGTGCCCACTGCCGCGGGCGGCGGGGCGGCACTGGCCGCCGGCTTAGGCGTCGCCCGCTGCGACCCCCACGAGCTGAACGGCGTCGACGTGGCCGTCCAAGTGTGGCCCGAAGTGGCCGCGCTGGCGGACAGCGGAATCGGGCGGGTCGGGGTGCTGGGGCACGGCGACACGGCGGCGTCTGCGTGCAGTTGAAGTTGGGTGTGGTTTGGTATTGTGTGTGACATGCGTGGAAAGCGTTTTTTGAACTATAGCCGAAACAAAAATTTAGAACTCGTAAATACAGGTACTTTGGATTTTTTGCGCGATGGTGGTCGTTTTCAAGTGTAAATGCTTCCATTTGTTCATGCTATCGTGCTAAGTCGCAATGCGTATCTTTGACATTCTAATATATTGATTTCCCATTACTCTACAGCAATACTGTCACTTATCTGATATACCATTATCTGGTATATTTGGAACTTTTGAAGAAAAAATGGGTTTTTTATTTTTAGTCGTTGGAAAAAACGTTTTTCCCATTCCTAGTCGTTGGCTTACAATTTCTTTGCAATGTACCTAGGTACAATTTCTTTGCACTATCTCAAACGTCAGCTCACACCGACCAGGTTTCGCCGTACTGGCCGACGTCGACCGCATCAAAGGACCGCTCGCCGCCACAGTAGGTTTAGTCGGAGTGCTGGGAGCTGCGGCGGCGACGTGCGGCGCGCCGCCAGCGGCAGTGCCGCTATCGTGCTGCGTCGCATCTTGTTGGCTGGGCGGCGGCCGGGCGCGCTGCCGAACCTCGGCGGCGGCAGCCTGTTAAAAGCCACATCATGTAACAAGGGGCTTTGGTAGATAAAACACACCGAGCAGGGGCCAGTTCCGCAAAATGAGAAGTGAGAAGTGCAATGAAAAAGGCGGAGTAAAAGCGAAGTGAAACGGCAAGTGAATAGTGATGTTAAAGGCACCGGGGAAAATGGCACCGCACCGCACCGGCACCTTTGCCAACGCATGAAAAGGGCACCTGGCACCCTGGGGCACCGGCCAGAAAATGGCACCGCACCGCACCGGCACCGGTGCCTTTTGGAAAAAATGGCACCGGCACCGAAGGGCACCGGCGGGTTGCCGGTGCTAGCACCGAAAGGCACCGCACCGGGCTGGAATTTCTGAAGTAAATATCGGGCAGTTTCTCAGTGGTCTCACCTTTGGAAGTGCATATTTCCATGAATTTTCAACCGATTTTGATGGTTGAGCACTTAAAATGATCAGAATGATGTGGCAATCACTTTTATGAAGCAATTACAATGATTACAAATGAAAGATAAAATATTTAATTCATGACAATGTCCATAGCCACTATTGTCTACTGATCGGAGTCGTTGCTGTACAGAGAATGGAACTATCTCTGTCATAAACTGACAAAAAAATTGAACAAAAAAGTAAGATAAATATAAAATATAAAAATAATTTAAAATTCAACAAAATTTTAGATTCGCTCATCAGATCACGTATAGGGTATAATGGATTTCACAGTAGGTATATTTATTTGATGGGAGGTTTACAAAATAGGCAAAAACGGTTGGGTAAATATATCGCAGTTTTCTGAAATATGAATAAGCACATACTATGGACAAAATTGCACAGCACATGAAGACTTGGCCGGTGCCTTTCCCGGTGCCTTTTACTTTGCCCTGGTGCTAGCACCTTTGGCACCGGCAAAAAATGGCACCGCACCGCACCGGCACCGGTGCTATTCTGAAAAAAATGGCACCGGCACCGGCATGGCACCCCTGAAGATTGCAATGGCACCGCACCAGCACCGGTGCTGGTGCCCTTCGGTGCCCAGCACCGGGGCACCGGTGCCCCGGTGCCTTTACATCACTACAAGTGAATCGGCAAAAGCGAAGTAAAAAATAATAAAAAGCAATTTCTGTTCGCTTTCGCCATTTCACTTCGCCTTTGCCATTTCACTTCTTACTTCTCATGTTGCGGAACTGCCACCAGATCTTTCACACACTCAAACACACTGACAATACACATGCACGAGGGGGGGGGGGGACGAAACAAGCACCGGTAACAACAGGCATTTGGCTCACATTGTGCGCCGCGGTCAAACTCGGCGGCCGGTTTTTCTTGAGTATGCCGTGCAGCGGCGGCGGCGGCGACCGCGGCCACGCGGCGTTCAACGCGCTACCGGTCGACTGTGATCGTGCCGCCGTGTTAGTAGGGCGTGTATCAGTCAGGTATGGACCTACACAAGCTAGTTGACAATGGCAACTTGACAATGGTAACTTGTAAAAGGTGAAAATGAGGTTTTAGACACATTTTAGTTGACTGGAATGGTTAGTCTGTCAACATTTTTGATGGAGATCAGAAATGATCCATTATTGTGAACTCTAATGTGTTCAAAACTGATTTATTTGTTTTGAAAGTTTCACTTGTCAACTAGTGTGTGTGGAGAAATTTTAGTGGCGGTGAGAGTTTGCGATAGCGGAGAGAAATCAACCTTCACCAGCATTCAACAGGTAATATCAATATTTACATTAATGTTTATTTATTTGCATCTCTATATGAATAGTAATTTATGTAATGTAATTTATGTGTGCATGTGTGTATTAGCGATGGCCCGTGTGTTTTTTAAAAAACGTTGTTTTTTTTTAAACAGGCATCGACACCGTTTTTTTTTTGAAAAACATCAGCCAAATTTTTTTGTAGTATGTACTACGTATTTTGCAATTTTTTTGCGCGGAAGCACATTTGTTTCACATAAACTTTACCATTTGTGATTGTTTTCATTGGTCTTGAGGCATTTTAGTGTGAAAGCTTCCATTTGTTCATGCTATTGTGTCATAATAAGCTGTGATATGTTAGTGTAGCATATAATATCCAGCAAATGTGCTCCCACATACTTATACATTGTGATCCATCACTGTCAATGGATTAGCCTGATATTATAACCTTGTATAAGTGCTATTCCGTGCTAAACTTGACTTGAAATCACGAACATTTGACAAAAGGCGATATACGTAATAAGTCGACAAAAATGAATATTTTTGACAGAAATCACCACTTGTAATGCTATCCCATGGCCCCACAGCCATTCTGTGGCTATATATAACATCACCAAGTACTGGGAATTGTTTGATATACCTGTATGTGTTGACCCATAACCATATCTGGGAGCTTTTGAAGAAAAAAACGTTTTAAATTTTTTTAAAAAGTTGTTTTTTATTTAAAAAACAGGGTCGTTAAAAACGTTTTTTGGCCATCCCTAGTGTGTATATTTACATTATTATTGTGTATTATTGTGTACTTGTCAAAAGGACGGAGATTAAAAGCAGATAATTTAACTTTGACACCAAATTTTCTACTGATTAGAAAAAATTTCCAATTTGTTAAAATACCCATGGTCAAAACAGATTTTTTAAACCGTTTAGACAGTTGACATAAAAATGTGTCATTTTTTAATCAAGAGACAAACATTTTCAGCAGCGACTCAGTAAAGTAGGTATTCCACGCATTTTAGGGCAAGCATGCAATTTCAAATAATCACCAAATACATATTAACGTCAACATATTTTTATAATAAAAATCCTATTTCTGCATGCTGCTGTATGATATATGATAGCTCGAGACATTTCGGAGCGGAAATAGCTAAATAATTCTGAGGAGCTCTTGAGGCCTACGGAGAGAGCTTTTTTAAATATGTAGTTGTTTTGTTTGATGAGTACAGTATTTTTTAAATTTTTGTTGATCGTTGATATGTTGATAAATTTTGACCATTTTCCCAAATTCAAGCTAATTCCTAATGTACGTAAAGAGCTGACAATTTCGACTCGGGATACCCATATATTAATTTATCGGTAAAATAGATATCTGATATCTGAGGGTAGCGCCTGTCAAACCAGAACTGAACCCCCGATTGAATTCAATATAAAAACGGCAATTCAGGACAAGCGGCAGATTTTCCAAAGACAAAAACAAACCAAAAAAGCAACTGAACAAAGAAGCCAAAATCTCCACTCACCGAAGAAGTATCCACGCTGACAGTTTTTCGCGTCGCCAGACTGGCAGCCGCCGCGCCGGCGACATGCGCCGTCGTAGTTTGTGCAGTCGAAGTCGGCGGCGAGCCGGCGGCGGCAGAAGTCGCGCCGCCCGGCTGCGCAACTTCTTGCTTGAAGAAGGGCAGCGACGAGCGTCGCCCCACCTCGTTATCGGCGTCCATAAACGATAGCCGCGCGTGCGCCGCCGAAGTGGGAGGAGTGCCGCCCGGCGGCCCGATGAACATCGAGTCGGGTTCGTAGGGCGCCGGCTGAAAGTGTGAACCGGGTAAATGCACTTTGAGGTGGATAATCACTCAAAACCAGGGACGTAGCCAGGATTTTTGAGCGGGGGGGGCGGATTGTATACGGAGCTCGGCGAACGGGGGGGGCGGCGCCCCCCCCCCCTAAATTTGACCCCTGTGGTAAAGGAATGGCGCCTTGGCGCCAGCGCCATTCGTAGGCGCGACGCCATGGCGCCATTGGCGTTGGCATTGGCGCCAAATAGTGCTGTACTTGTATGTATTTTACATACGTATACATCGACGGGGGCGAATTTTCAGTGCTTTTTTGGTCCTAAACCACAGGTATAACTAAAATATACTGTGCGGCGCCGAAATGCGCGCTTGCGCGCAAAATTTTTCCGGACTGGCGACAAAATCACTTTACGGAAGCACCATTTCGGGTATATTTTCTTGTCCGACCCGGCAAGGGGGGGGGGCGGCCGCCCCCCCCGCCCCCCCCCTGGCTACGTCCTTGCTCAAAACTAAGGTTCAAACGGGATCCCGATCCCGAAATCTCACAATCCCAATCCCGATAACGAAAATTTTAAATCCCGATCCTGAAAACTCAATCCCGTTTGAACCCTCCTTTAAAAACAACAACTACAAACTTTGTGCACGGGCGGGGCCACGGTGCGCGCTTTGGCCTTCTGCACGTACTCGTCGATGGAGTGAAACTGCGCGTCGAGCGCCTTGATCCTCTCCTCGAGCGACGGCCGGCCCTTGTCTTGATCAGTGCCGGCCTCGTTGCCGCCGAACAGGGGCGAGCCGAACAGGTCCACCTCGGGCTTGCCGTGCTTGCCGGCGGCGGCGCTGCGGGCCGACCCGGACCCGGCGCCCCAGTGCGCACGCGAACTGTCGTCGCTGGCGGGCGACATGGACGCTGACGATTGCGCGTCGCCGCCGCCCGGCAGCGACGCGGCCCCGTCGAGCGATTTGCGCCTGCGCGTGGCAGTTTTTGACATGACATTTGACGTTTCGAGCATTCTAATATTTGTAAATGAGCAGCGCACGGTTTTTGTGTGATGGGTATATTGTGTGGAAAAAAATCGAAAATTGAAAATTACAATTTACAAGTAGATTTCTTATATAAAAGTCCGGTTTGCGTTATACACCACTCTGGTCATAATTGATTTGTCATTTGACAGAAAAAAATTCGCATTGAACTTTGTGTTGCCGACCACAACAATATCGCATGTGCAAAAAATTGTATTTTTCAATATAAAAAATGAATTATAAGTAACTGGTGCTGTGCACAACACAAACTTACTTAATGTCAGAAATCGAACTTACAAATTCTAATTTTCGTCGACTTTCTTAACCCAAACATTGCCGCCACCACAAAACCGCGTAAACGCAGCTCAACAAATTCAAACTTACGGCTTGAGCGGCCACAGCATGCCTTTGATGAAAGCGGGAAACGGCAAGTCGACACTAAGCCCCTCAGTTGACTTTCTCCTAGGGTCTGCCCCAGCCGGCACGCCAGGCCGCCTCTCAGTCGGAATAATCCGCGCTTGACGCACGATGGGCAGCCCGCCGCTAATCCGCTTGGGCTCGTGTTTCCTCTGCTGCTCGTGCTGCTGCTGCGGCGGCTGGTGGCCGCGATTGTGCTGCTGCCCGGCCGGCTGCGGCGCGGCCGCCGGTGCCGCCGCGCCGCCGGGGTTCGTTGCTGCTGCCGCCAGTGGAGTGCTATGTGCCAGTGATGTAGAGCTACCCGCCGCTGGTGCGGCTACCACGGGGACCGTTTTAGTGTCCGAGATGATTTTCTCCACTGCAAGTGCGAGGGGTGTGGTGGTAAGTACATAAATGTGAAATGACAATGATATGAAATGACCGACTTAGATTCATAGCCTCTTGACAGCCGTCAGAAACGGTCAGCGAAAACGTTTTCGCCACCGGAGCTGGCGCATCAACCTTTTCATCGGTGCTTTTTTCCGGTTTGCTGAGATGATGAGCCACTTTAGCGCTCACTTGTGGCTCGTCCGATTCGCATTTCACCAGGATCTGTAAATTATTGAAGATAAATTTTTGACACATGTGTTCCGGGGAAATAATGTTTTTGTTGTGACCATTTTGAGTTGACATTCCAAGTTTGACATTTGACATTTCATAATTTTCTTTCATTTTACTTTAAATTTACAACAAATGGAAAACTGATTTTCCGGAAAACCGGTTTTCAATAATTTGTCAAGCCCACTGACAAAATCGCGAAAACAAACGTCAGTCGCAGGATTCTCAGTCGCGCCGCTCTCATCCACCTTCTCAACGTCGTTATCAACCGAACCGCTTCTCTCCACCATCGAATCGTTCTCCTCAGCCACGGGCGAAGTTTGCCGCCACCTGTCGAACTCCTCCTTGACGGGCGATATGAGCGGCGTGTCGCAGTCGCTGTCGCTGTTGGGCGCGTGCACGTGCATCGGCTCGCCGTGGCAGCGCTCTGCTACGAGCTCCTCCTGGGCGACCGAGTCGGCCTGCTCGTCGCGCTCGTCGAAGTCGGCCGCGGTGCGCGAGCTCGACGAGCAGCTGCGACGAACGATTGGTTGGTGATGGACAATGACTGTTTTATTGGTTCGGGTAGCACGCAGAGGACCAATCGACAATAACGATGGCGAACAAAAATTCGACAACGTTTTTGAATTTTCGACTTTTTTGGACTTTCGAATTTTTTTAAACCCTAGAAAAACACCAAAACACTTTTCAGTGTCTTTGATTAAAAATGCAGATAAATGGGGAAAATTCGAAACTATTTTCAACAGAGAAAAAATTGGAACTTCGAAGTCATTTTAAAAAACGCTACAAAAAATTTTTTAAACACTTTTTCCAGAGGGTTTGTCATCGTTGCAGAAACATACTACACACCCAGCAACAACAAAACAGACGGAGCACTTCGCCGCCGACAACCACCCACAAAAAAACTCCAAAACACACGGTCCAGGGGCCTTCCACTCCAAATCGAACACCTCCCTCAGCTTAGTATCATCCGCCCCATCATCAGTCTGCGTTCTGTTCGAGTTGGTGCGCACCAGACAGAACTTGTGGCCGGCGGTCGCGTTGCTGCCCGGCGTGCCCGCCGACGCCGCAGTCGGCGAGGGCGTCGAGCCGCCCGACGCGGGCGAACTGCTGCCCGACGCGGCGCCGTTGGGAGGGGTTGACAGGTCCATCTGATGGGGGGGGGGCAGGTTGTAACGACCAAGTCGCATAGGCACTTGTCGTGTAAACGACGGGTGCAGTGTGAAATTTCTACCCGTGCTGTTTACTTGGCCCGTCCGTGTGGGAAATACATCGAAAATAAATTCGGGAAAGATCAATGAAAATCGGTGCTATTTTAAATTTCCACTTTTTAACATCCCGGTCAACGGTTTTTGTGAAAGGGTGAAGAAAATGTATCGTTGTGAATACGATTTTCATCTTTTTTCAATGAACATTGTTTTCACCGATGGATTTTTCAACAGCATCACATACCATTGATATGGTTGGCACGCTTCCAGCGTGAACCATAAGTGTAGGTGTGGTGCCTGGAGTGAACCATGGTGGAGCATACTGCCCAAGCATTGAAAACACCGCGGCAATCCAAATGAACCCACCTTGACGTCATCAATATCCTGCCTGGTGCGCACCTCCGGCGGGGTGCGCGGCACCGGCTTCGCCCTGTCGCTGGTCTTGCGCGCGGTGAACGCGGGCGACTTGGACCTATGGCCGCGGCTGCCGTGCGAGTGCTGCGGCGCCACCGACCGGTCGTAACTGCGCCGGCGCGCGTCCCGTCTCGCGTCGTGATCGCGCCCGAAGCTGCTCGAACTGCTGCTGGCGGGCACGGCCAGGCGGCGCGGCTGCGGCGGCGACCGGTTGCCGGCGGCGTGCGGCGTGCGCGACCGCCGCGGCCTGACCGCCGCCGGCGACGCGGGCGAACGCTGGCGCGACCGCTGCCCGCCGCCCGATCCCGGGTGCCGGTCAGTTCTGTCGCGGGCGTGGGAGCCGGTCAGCTGCGCCGACGGCGGCCGGTGGCCCGACGATCTGTCGCGCGTCTCCGGCGTGGCGCTGACGCGCTCCACGCGACGGACAATGGGTCGGCGGTCTAATCTGTGTGATAAAAAGGGTGAAAAAATACAACAATCGGCCGCAGGTGTACAAAATCGTGCCAAAAGTGACCAACAAGTGCGGCGAGCGCTCCCTGTGCTCGCGCCGGGCCTCTCGCAGCCGGCGATCGCGGAAATAATCCAACAAATTCGTCGATCCGAAATCAATCAGCGGGTAAACGCCGGCGATAGTCCGCAAACGTGCTTTTATAGTTTTCACCGCCTCAGCGGCCGCCTCGATCGAGTGCATGGCGAGCACGGCCTGGCCGTGGTTCGTGTCGGTCACCACGTCCTTGACGTTGCCGTACAGCTTGAACTTGCGCCGCAGATAGTCCACGTTGCAGCCGCCCGATGGCAGGTCGGCCAGCCAGAGTAGATTTGAGTGCAGCGTCTTGCCGAAGCCCACTTTGAGCCGGTTCTTGCCCATGTGCGCACGCCTGGGGGCAGTCCCGCACCCTGTAAAAAGCCCCGTAAAATGTCAAATGTCATGCAAAGTGTCTAAAGTCATGTAAAATGCCCTGCAAGATGGCAACCGAGTTGCCATGTTGCAGGGCATTTTACATGACTTTAGACACTTTGCACGACATTTGACATTTTACAGGACATTTAACAGGGTCTGGGATTGGCACCTGGCCTCGGTGTCGTTGATGGCGCGTACGACAGACTGGATGTCCACGTACTGAATGAAGGCGAAGGGGGCGGGCGTGTCGCGGTTCTTGATGTCCACGTCGATTATGTGCCCGTAGCCGCTGAACTTCTCGCGCAGCCACGTCTCGCCAACGCGCGCCTCCAGGTTGCCCACGTAGAGGGTCCGGCTGCAGGGGGGGGGTCAGAGAGTTTTTCAATTGGCAAATTTTACTCGACGACTCAATGTTTAGTGAAGTGTTTGCAATGCATGAGTTGAGTAACTACCGTATATTCTCGAATGAGTCAGGGGAGTTTTTTTTTCGGCAGAGATTTTTGACTGGGGTGTTATTTGAGGGGGGGAGTTATTCGAGGGCAGTTATTGGGGGGGAGGTTCGAGGCAGGACTTCTTCCAGGATATATGGTACAATAGAAATGCGATTCCATCATACACGACAGCTTGCCGAGACTTTTGATCTTTGTCTGAAGTTTCGATAAAATGATCACGGTACAAAATCCACTCATGAAGCACTTCTCGACCCTCGCGTAGGGTTCAAACGGGATTGACTTTTCGGGATCGGGATCGGGATTGGTTTTTTGAGATTTCGGGATCGGGATCGGGATCGGGATTGGCCGGGATTGGGGTCACGGGATCGGGATTGGCATTTTTTCGGGATCGGGCTTGGGGTCTTGGGATAGAGATTTTGGCCAATGTTCTGGCATTCACAGTTGTTCATAAAGGTCTCAAAACACTGTTGGATGCCAGAAAATTGGCATAAAATGGACGCTGGGGGTTTGTGTTCACATTTTTGCATGCAAAAATGTCATTTTTTAACTTTTTTTAATTTCCACTCATTTTTCCGGGATCGGGATCCCGGACTTGGGAGTTTTTCGGGATCGGGATTTAAAAATTTTCGGGATCGGGATCGGGACTGCTAAATCCCGGAATTTCACGGGATCCGGGATCGGGATCGGGATCCCGTTTGAACCCTACCCTCGCGCACAACACACCTGGACGACTTGTCGCTGGCTTCGGACGGCTTCGAGTGCGACGACCGGCCGTGGCCGTTCGCTTCGGACGCGCAGTCGCTCACGGTGGCCGCGCTGGCAGCCTCGACGGTGACGCGCGCGCCGCACACCGACTTGCCGTTCATCTCCGCTACGCACTTGTCCATCGCTATCGGCCTAGAAGATGATGGAAAATAATGTGAGGAGAGGGAGTTGACACAGTTCATTCGGGGGCAGTAAAATACCCTGTAAAATGTCATGTAAAAGACCATGTAAGGTGACATGTGTATCCAAATCTTATTATATTCCATAAGATTTGGATACCATAGAACCAGATTTGGATACATATGACACTTTCACATGTCACATGACATTTTACAGGGTATGGGACTGACACCGGATGATAATTACTTAGGCCAGATGTCAAGTTGACAAGTGACAAACTGTGAGAAAGCCAAGTGATATTTACGTGATAGTGAGCCAAATGATAAACACACAGGCGACAAGCCATTTCATCGAGACTGCAATATAAAAACTCCGAAAATTTACCCCGGCACCCACAACAACCCATTTTTCACACAAAAACATCCAAAAAGACCCCAGCAAACTCCACCCCAAATCCCCCCAACCGTTTGAACAGCACCAACGCGTTGCGCACGCCGCACCCCCCATCGGTGGGCGTGGTCACGATGACGCGGTGCACCATGCCGTAGCGCTTGAACTCCACGTAGACGGCGTCCTTGAGTGCCGACTCGGACTGCCGCGCGGGCAGGTTGCGCACCATGAGCGCGTCGCCGCCGCCCGCTGAAGGGGGCAGCGCCGACGAGCGGGGGCTTTGCGATCTGGAGCTGCCCGCCTTGGGGCTGCGACGCTCGCCGCGAGAGTCTGCATGGAGTGCGGGGGTGTTAGGTTGGAAGGGATTGCTGTTGATGAGCTGGCGGGCACTCGAGAGCCGTGTAAAGTGGAATGTGGAAAGTCAAATGTCAATCAAAACGAGAGAAAAAAATTATTGCTGAGCTTTGCATGACAATTTACACTTTGCCTGACACTTTGCACGACAATTGACATTGACACTTTTCCTGACACTTTGCATGACAATTGGCGCTTTGCATCACAATTGACAAGTTTATATAACATGTGTAATTGACACATTCGAAATACCCCCATATGGAAAAAAGTACATCATGTATGCATAAAACCCCCCTCGCCCCCGAATTAACCCAGCCTAGATTTGCCTGGGAAATAGTAAACCCCCTGGGGGTATCCCAGGGAATTACGGTAACACAAAATCAACACTCTTTCCCCACCTGCAGGACTATCCGACCGCGAGTGCTGCTTGATCTTCTCCTCGAGTACGTGGTCGGGCAGCCGC
This sequence comes from Sphaerolaimus hirsutus, assembly GCA_964036195.1. Lineage (NCBI taxonomy): Eukaryota > Metazoa > Nematoda > Chromadorea > Monhysterida > Sphaerolaimidae > Sphaerolaimus > Sphaerolaimus hirsutus. Next base: position 24,549,746 of record OZ038452.1, read on the forward strand.
CTGGCCGTCTCCTCGTCGGTGGCGAGCGCGGCGGCGGCGGCGACCGTGGCGGCGCTGCTGCTGCCGCTGGTGCTCGGCACGTCGGCCGACCCGCTGCCCGCCGCCGGCAGCGGCACAGGCGACCGCGAGCGACGTGAGGTGCGCGACGCGCGCCTTTGATAAAGGGGGGGGTTGGTGGAGAAAAATTTAGAAGTTTTTTTCAAAGGCGAGCATTGAAAGTGTTTTTAACGGTTGTCTTTTAACTGATATTTTCAGTACGTATTCACTATTCGATGCTCAAATTCACTTGAAAAAGTGAACGTTGGACGCGGTGTTTTTTTTGAGATTGTTATAAAACATTTTTTCTGATCTCAGTAATGAAGAAACAAGAAGGACACAATCACGAATAAAACGAGCATAAATTGTGTAAAAACAAACCCGCTGTTCCTGCTGTCGGTTCGACCGCCGCCATTGCAGTGCCGCTCCAAAGTGCCGTGTTCTCTGGAATTGACATTAATATTTGAGATTACAGAATCAATAATCTCGATCTCGGTCAACAGTAGTTGACAGATTATTCTGGTAAACTTGTTCGAAATTAGTTCAAAGTTTATTTATCAGTTTCCAAAGATTCACCCATAAACTAGTGCAGTTATATACCAGAACCAATAACTTTTTTCAATTTTCACTTTTTATACAGAATTTGGCACCACGCCAAAACGGCTGCGAAAAACGCTTTACTAACCTCTGCCGCTTGCTGACAGTCCCCGCGCTGCCGCGTCGCATTGAATGTGATGAAGAGCGATCTTCAGTTTTCCTGAACATTAAATTGAATATTGATAGGTTTAACGCTAGATAACTAATATGGTTAATATAGTTAATAATTTATAGTGGTTCCCGGAAATTCACCCTTGATTACTCATACTTTACATTTGCGGATTGATTGAATTAAGAAAATAATAAATAAACACCGCGTCAGACGGCATTTCTGAATCTGCTAGTCAGTTTATGCGGTGTGAAAATGTTTTGAATCACGGAAAGCTGAGCAGGTGCGTAATTGCATTTTTTCAACGGTTACCATGTTTTTTGCTGTGTTTTTTTAATCGGATGTTTTGAGATGGAAAAATCGTAACCTGCAATATAAAATGTTGATATTTTCTTTCAATGATAAATAATTCCCAGTTAGAGATAAATAATTGCTGATCTATCAAATCAGGGGTCTTGTATGCGGATTAGCCGTAAATGTTCCAGCTATCTATGCCAGAGGCTGCCCAGCTATTTATCTATCTATTTCCGGGCAAAACATTAGGCCACTATACCAGAACTCTCCACCTGCCAACGAAAAGTGGATCAATTTTCTCAGAAATTTTGCACCAATTTTCGCTTAAAATCGCGCATTTTCGTACCTTTCCGCCATTTTTGCGTTTTCACCAGGCACAGTCGTAACTCTAAAGTCTGTTCGGACGATTTTAGTTAGGACAAGAGGTTTGAACTCGAAGTCTACAAATAGTTTTGACAGGTCTTGACAAAACAGGATACAAAGACAGGTTGAAAAACTACCGAAATTTGGGTCGGTTCGGACGATTTTGGATTCGACCCCTTTTTCAATTCCGACTTTCAATTGCGACCTTGCAAAAAACACGTTAGAACTGCCATTTCCAGCCAGCCAGGCCGAAAAAACCTGGCGAGCAACAAAGTTCGATAAATTTAAAAATTGTAACTCACGCTTTATCCGATGATGATGATCCACGGTCCGCAACAGTCGCATGGCAGCTGAAATTGAGTTCATGATAAAAATGTTAAATTGTCAGAAAAATATACCCCAGAACAATGGCGACGACTCGAAGAAATGGCGTAAATGAAAGTATTTACGATGCAATGCAAACGAGTCAAACGCTCTTTATTAATTTATCTCTTTGTTTTCATTTTGCATGCGTGCACCGGGACTTATTTTCTTCAACTTTTTTACACACTCGCAGTTGACATTTTTATGCCCACGTTGACAAGTAAATTCACAGAAACATGGTTCATTTTCCAAGGTAAAACACTACCGGCAACACAAGGGCACACTAGTCATCACAAAATGAACTGCAGTTTCGCATCATGCAAAGTCTACCAAGAACAGGGGCGCGTGATCGATCGCCGGCCCAAGGCCCATGATATTCTCATGCACGAGAGCCGGGCGGCACACGCGGCGCGGCGAGGCGGCAGATGTGCCCAGCCCGCGGCGGCGTCGGCGGCGTGACGCGCCGCCGCGGCCCGACCGCGACCTAGCCGCGCGTGCGCACACTGTATTTATTGGGAACCAGCCCCCCCCCCCCCCCCCGCAGGAAACGGGCAATGAGACGGCCCCCTCAGAGCGGGTTGTGTACTCGAAACAAACTGCAAGTCGCACAGGTCCGGGCGCCCGGGTGGGGGGGGGGCTGGCGCGCTACAGATTTTCCCTTGTTTGCATAGGCAGGTATTGTTCCGTGTATTTACTTTCATCAATGGGTTTGTATTTATGTGCGTTCGTTTTTTTTCCAAAGGTGCTATGGCTTGAACGCGCAATAGACGGTCTGCGCTCGGCGTTCCATCGAACAGTGAAGAAAATGCACGCTATTTTTTTATGTATGCCGAACATTGAATGTTGGAAACAAATTGGTTATATCACTGTCGGTTGATAACTCAAATATGGCGGCACTCAAATGAATTTACAGAATTTTGAAGAGTTGAAAATGTCGCCAAGTCTAGAACGGTTTGCGATGAAATTAAATGGATGAGTCAGATGTACACTACGACAAAAAGATGCCAGGATTTGTGCTGCAAAACAGGCGCAAGTCAACAGTCACAAATCGGTAAACAGAAAATATACCACCGGGAAACACAGCTGCCACCCCCCCCCCTTGCGGTGAACGCAGTAGGCAACGCTGCCCTCCCGACGGAACCGAGGCCATACGCCGGTGTCACGACAATTTACAGCGGGCGGGCACTGTATGAGTAAATTTTTCATACACAACGTTGCTTTATTTTCACTTTCCCCGCAAATATGTTGATTTCCTAGAGTAATCACAGCAAACTCTTCATTACTAGAGTAATGACAGCCCAGAAAGCTGTCTATACAACATGAGTTTCTCAATTTTTTAAATAGTTTTTCCATTTTTAGACCATTTTGAATGTTTAATCAAACAGTTTTCAAGCTGTCACAACACACAAATTTTTGCATTGCTGTACCAACCAATGCATCCATGTGAAAATGATTATTGCAATTGATATTCATATTACTGTCGGCTCCAATGGGGGTACCCCAAATCGCCATCTAGCTCAGAGCAATTATAAAGAAATTTTACTCACATTTTTGTTTAAAATCGCTCATTTTCATGACTTTTTATCCATTTTCACCTTCAAATAACTTGCCTATTTTTGTGCAAAATGCAAAATGTGTCTTATTGCCTATATGTGCTTGTACACCTATTTTCAACTATATTCAAAATACATTTATGTGTAAATGGCAGCACGTAACAATAAAAGTATGACCACAAAGCAAAACGTGTTACAACTGCCAATAATAATGAAAGCATCTGGAAAGATTGTTCTTTGATTTGATTGCCTCAAAACAATTTCAATTTTGTTTAAAGAGAAGTGATAACAACGAATTCATGAAAACATTAATCACAATTGCACAATATCTATGTTTCAGAATGCACACGCCCAAAAAGAACCACCAAACAGAATTTTTCACAAAAAAATTTCGACAGTAAATAGGTTTCAATATCATGCTCAGCACAGTACCTCTCGACACCGGCGGCGCGAACAGACAGGCGTGCCATGTACACACAAAACCGCCAAGGCCAATGTTATAGGCTGGCCCGGACTACAACAGCACGGAACAGAACTGAGACGGTCCCCAATAGCGCGCTGACGCTTCCATTTTCAGGCGTTCGAAATCGCAGCGCGAAGGAAACTCCACAAACAAAAGTGCTTTTTCAGGGCATCACATGTCGTTAGGAGGCGGATCGAAAATGAAGTACCGTATTTCCTCGAAATACCCCCCGGGCGGTGATTGTTTCATAGTGGTCCCGAAAGGGGGGGGGGTTAAACGAGGGGGGGTATTTCGAGGGTTATTATTTCGCCAGAAATTTTTTCAAATCCTAGTACAAAATCGTCGTTTGTGATGTACACTGGGGTAGAAAAATGCATCAATAACTGACATGTACTATAGTAGTACGTAGATGGTATAAACACTGTTCTAACGTGATTACGACATTGTTTTAACGTGTGTTCTGCACTACGCATGTTTGTCATGTACGTTCTCTTTACACTCAATCTGGGGGGTATTTCGAGGGGGGGGTGATTGTTTCATAGTGTTCTCGAGAGGGGGGGGGGGGTCAAACGAGGGGGGTGGGTATTTCGAGGAGGCGTGTTTCGAGGAAATACGGTATATTTAAGATAATTGAGCGTGTATCGTTTGAATAAACTCAGCTCAGCTTGGTGGAACGTTCAAAAACACAAGCTCACCATAAATACATTATCCTGGACGCCTAGGAAACCACAGGAAAGACACAAATTGTGCTGAATAACTCAAAACTAAACTGGTGTCAATTATGGCCATCACTTTTCCTACACTCAAACACTCGCCAAGATTTTGGGGGAGGGGGGCTGCGGGAGAAGGGGCTGCGGGGTTTTTTTTTTGGGGGGGGGCTCGCGGAAGGGGGGGCAAAATATCTGGCTTTTTCAATGCATAGAAGGCAAAAAGGGAAAGTAATCGCTAAAAACAGGCTAAAAAGTAGCCAACATAGGCTAAAAATGGCTAAAAATAGGTATAAGCATGTGTATTGTCAAAAGCCACGATTTTGAACGTGAAAAACTATAAAGTGGTATAACGCAAATATGCAAATGAACGCAAATTAATATATGCAAATTAACGATATTGAGGGAAAATCGGGGCAAATTTTCTCAAAAATCGCTCCAGATAGGTAGGTAGCTGAGCGATTTTGGGGGGGGGGGCTCAGGGGGTAGTAACTAAAATTTTGCATTGGGATAGATAGATAGATAGCTGAGCGGCCTCCGGGAAGAAATATAGCTGGCGGATTTGGGGGGGCAGCCCCCCCCCCATTGGAGACCCCTGACTCAAACATTTCCAAGAGATTTTCACTCTCCTACACAACTGCAGCAATTGCCCGATTGAGACTTGACGGAGTGGCTAGATAAATATGATATTTGGGGACTATCCGGAGGGGATAGAATAGCTGGATCACTTTGACAATGTTTCGGGGCTCAATGTACATGCAATGCAATGGTTTTTTATTAAATGTTATGGGTTTTTTTATTTTTTCAAAAAACGTCGTTTTTTAACGTAAGCATCCAAAGTTTTTTCAACAGCAGGTTTTTCAACAACACTAGGTCTTTTGCAATTTTTGCCACCAAGCAAGCAATTTCACATACAAATTACCATTAACAGTTGTTTTGTGGAATTTTCCTAGGGTTCAAACGGGGCCAGAAATTCGAGAGACTTTTTGGCACATATCACCAATTATAATGCTATCCCAGGGGTCTCGAATAAGGGGGGGTTGGGGGGGTTACCCCCCCCCCCCCGACGGAGGCCGCTCAGTTATCTATCTATCCCGGATGCAAAATTTTTGGGCTACTACCCCCTAACCCCCCCCCCCCCCAAATAGCCCAGCTATCTATCTATCTGGAGCGATTTTTGCGAAACTATACCCCATTTTTCGCTCAAAATCGCTATTTTTCATACCTTTTTATAGATTTTCACTTCCAAAATCATAGTTCTGGTTCCTATTTGCCTATTTTCAGCTATATTTAGTACTATATGCTCTTGTATACCCATTTTGAGCCATTTTACACCTACTTTTAGCGATTAGCGAGAAAAAAATTTCAGCTATCTATCCTTCCAGAGGAGCGATTTGCTATCTATCCAACAACTCGGAGGGTCAAAATTCAAGATACCCCTGTGCTATCCCATGGCACTACAGCCATTCCATTCTATTCGTATATATTTATGACAATGACACCATAAAGTATTGAGACGTGTCTGGTATACATGTATACTAGGGTTCATACGGGACCAGTTTTTCGGACCGGGATATGGACCAGAAATTTTCTCATGTCGGGACCGGGACCGGGACTGGGGGGTCGGGACCGGGACCGGGACTGGGGGGTCGGGACTGGCTTTTTTCAATTGTTGGGACCGGGACTGGCTTTTTTCAATAGTTGGGACCGGGACCGGGACCGGGACTGGTGGGTCGGTCCCGGGACTGGGATTTGCCGAACCATGTACCCGGACCACGGTCTCGTTTGAGAACCTATTGTTACATAATATCCAGCCAATGTTGTTCCACCCACCTCCACTGTGTGAAGGACCACTCTCAATGTATTAGCCTTGTCCTATAACATTATTCAAGCACCATACCATTCCTATCTTCACTTGAAGTAGTGAATATTTGATGAAAAGAAATGTATTTATGTAACAAGTTAGACAATACACTTGTAACAACACCTAAAATAGATTTTTTGGCAGAAATCACCACTTATAATACTACAACATGGCTCCACAGCCATTATATTGCTATAAATATATATGACATCAGAAGATACTGCTATTTGTCTGACATATTTACGTGTATATGTTAAACACATTGTAACTATATTTGGGAGCCTTTGAAAAAACAACATTTTATATTTTTAAAAAAACATAATTCTTCAAACCCAGGTCATTGAAAAATATGTAAATTGAATGATATGAATGTATGAAAAAAATTGAAAAATATAAAATATAATCCCTTGTCGGGACTAGGGTTGGAAAACAACTTTTTTACACCATGTTTTTTTTATAAAAAAACTTTTTTTAAATTAAAAACGTTTTTTTAAAGTTTTTTTAAAAGCTCCCATATATGTTCCTGGGTCAACATCTATATGACCATATAATGGCTGTGGAGCCATGGGATAGCATTATAAGTGGTGATTTGTTTCAAAAATGTCCATTTTTTGACAACATGTTCGTATATTGCCTTATAGTTGAATGTCCGTGACTTCAAGTAAAGTTTGCACAGAATAGTGATCAAACAAGGTTATAAAAGGAGGTTGTAATTTTGGGAGTGATGTTTCACACTGTGGAGGTACATGGACGCACACTACCTGAATATTATATACTACAGCAACATATGACAGCTTACAGGGGTCTCGAATGGGGGGGGGGGTTGTGGGGGGAGGTTACCCCCCCCCCCAAACCGCCCAGGTATCGATCTATCCCGGAGGCCGCTCAGCTATCTATCTATCCAGGAGGCAAAATTTTGGGCTACTACCCCCTAAACCCCCCCCCCAAATCGCTCAGCTATCTACCTATCTGGAGCGATTTTTCAGAAACTATACCTCAATTTTCGCTCAAAATCGCTATTTTTCATACCTATATATAGATTTTCACCTCCAAAATCACTGGTTCATGCGTCTAACTGCCTATTTTCAGCTATTTTAAGTACTATATGCTCTTGTATACCCATTTCGAGCCATTTTACACCTACTTTTAGCGATTTTTCTCCCTTTTCTTCCTTCTATGCCCCGAAAAAGCCTATATATCGAACCACCACAACCCCCCCCCAAACCCCCCCCCAGAAAATTTTTCAGCTATCTATCCCTCCGGAGGAGCGATTTTCTATCTATCCAACCACTCGGAGGGTCAAAATTCAAGATACCCCTGACAGCTTATTTACCCATGTTAGCACATAGAAATGGATGCTTTGATACTAAAAATGCCACAAAACCAATGAACAACAACCACCAATGTCAATTTGTGTGTGAAATTGCGCACTTGCATGCAAAAATTTTGAAAAATACCTAGTGCTTAGTAAACACCTTCCCGGTCACCGGCACCCTATTTTTGATTTTACTTGTGACATCCTATCTCCAGTTCTAGGGCGTGCCAGAAGCTGAAACTTGGGGGAGATATTGGCACAACCCCCCTCTACGTTACATGAATTGACAGTACAAAAGTGCAAAAAAATTTAAGTGCAAAAATTTTATTGGCTTTTGGGTGTCCTGCACCCACTTATTTCTGAGCTGTGGGAGGGGTATAAATCTAAAATTTTGGGAATGTGTTACCAACACCCCTCCCCTGCTATACACTAGTCAATAATGTGAGATAAATGTGACAAAATTCTAAAAAATTATCTTATTCTCTAAAAAACACCACCTCCCAATAGATGGATGACAAAAAAATTCAGTTTTTAAAACTTTTTTTTACATTTTAAGAGCTGGTTTACAATACTTCAAACGGAAGGGTTTGATGTTTTAAGTTATGTAAAGAACCATACCTCTAATATGCCTGTATTGTCAAATTTACTTGGGGGAATTTTATGCTATCATAATGACATCATTGCAGGAACAAAAATTTACAAAATTTACACTTTGAAATTCCCCCCCCCAAGTAAATTTTGCAATGCAGGCATTTTAGAGGTAAGGTTCTTTACATAACTTTAATCATGAAACCCTTCCCTTTAAAGTATCGTAAACCAGCTTTTCACATGTCTAATATAAAAGTTCCAAAAAGTGAATCTTTTGTCATCCATCTATTGGGAAGTGGTGTTTTTTAGAGAATAAGAGAATTTTTTGGAAATTTTTTCACATTAATCTCACATTATTGAATAGTGTATAGTAGGGGAGGGGTGTTGGTAACACATTCCGAAAATTTTAGTATTTATACCCTTACCACAGCTCAGAAATAAGTGGGTGCCGGACCTGTGCAGGAAGGACACCAAAAAGCCAAAGAAATTTTTGCACTTAAATTTTTTTGACAATTTTGCACCGCCAATTCATGCACCGTCAAGGGGGGTCGCGCCAATATCTCCCCCAAGTGTCAGCTTCTGGCGCGCCCTAGAACTGGAGATAGGATGTCACAAGTAAAAGCAAAAATCGGGTGCCGGACGTGACCGGGATGGTGTTTACTCAAAAACAACGTTTTTTTAAATAAAACGTTTAAAAAACATCGGCCAACCCTAGTCGGGACCGCTAAAAAAAATCCGGGACCGGGACTGGCTTTTTTTATTGTCAGGACCGAGTGTCGGGACCGGGACCGGGACCACCCCAGTCCCGACTATTTGCCGAACCATGTACCAGGACCGCGTTCCCGTTTGAACCCTAATGTATACATCAGAGTTGTGAAAATTATCGAACTTTTTTCAAAGCATACGTAAATGTAAAGTATTTTGGACTATTTTGGCAAAATTTTGGACTACTACCCCCTAACCCCCCCCAATCGGCCAGCTACCTACCTATCTGGAGCGATTTTAAGTAACACGAACCCAATTTTCGCTCAAAATCGCTATTTTTCATACCTTTTTATAGATGTTCACCTCCAAAATGACTAGTTCATGCATCTAACTGCCTATTTTCAGCTATTTTTAGTAGTAAATGTGCATAGTATATTATATAACCATTTTTAAATATATGGAAGAAAATATATAGAAGGCTGTCACGGCTGACCAGGGGGGTGCTGGGGGGGGGTGCCATTTGGGGACAATGTAAAGAAATGTTGGCCCCACATAGACACAAAATTTTAGCAAGATTGGGCTAATCATTTGCACATGAGAATATTTTGAAAATTGATGTAGTCAATTTTCCATTTATATGTGCCACCAGTTTATGTGGGGGCAACTTAGCTGAATATTATATACTACACTAACATATGACAGCTTATTATAACACAAATAGTATGAACAAATGGAAGCTTTTACACTACAATGGCTCAAAATCAATTAAAAGCGCCACCAATGGTAATGTGTATGTGTAAAAGTATTAAAAATTTCAGCTGAGGTTTTTTAAAAACCGGTTTCCATGTTTGCGTTTTTATTTAAAAAAAACGTTGTTTGTTTAAACCTTTGGTAAAACCTCGGCCATCCCTAGTTCCTAAGGTGAAGTTTTGTGTGGAATAGTTCTTAAATACGTATAAGAGAAGGCTAATACATTGGAGGCAGCGGTCTCGAATGGAGGGTTGGGGGGAGGGCGGGTCTATCCCCCCAAACCGTCCAGCCATCTATCTATCCCGGAGGCCGCTCAGCTATCTATCTATCCCGGAGGCAAGATTTTGGGGTACTACCCCCTAGGGTTGGAAAAAAATCAAAAAACTCGAAATAAAAAAATAAATAAAAAAATTGATTTTTTAAAAATTAAAATCAGATTTTTTTGAAATCGTCCAAAATGGGTGTATAGAGAAAAAATATGTGTATGTTAAGTGTCAGACAATGTATTGTTATGTCTATTGTAGTCATATTATGACTGTGGAGTCATGGGATAGCATTATCAGCAGTGATTTCTTTCAAAAATATCCATTTTTATGTCGACTTATTACGTATATCGCCTTTTGTCGGACATTCGTGACTTCAAGTGAAGTTCAGCATGGAATAGTGCTTAAATAATGCTGCAATAGAAGGCTAATACATTGACAGTGATGTTTCACACTGTAGAAGTATGTGGGAGCACATTGGCTGCATATTATACTTATACTGCATACTGATACTGCATATATTATTGGCTACTACATTATACTATATTATACTTATACTGCATTATACTATACTTATACTTAGGGTTGGAAAAAAAACGTTTTTTTAACTCGATGTTTTTTTTTTTTTTAAACGTTTTTTTTTAAAAGCTCCCAGATATGACCTAGTGTCAACATATATAGGTATATCACACACTGGCAATACTCTGTGATGTTAAATATGACCATATAATGGCTGTGGAGCCATGGGATAGCATTATAAGTGGTGATTTGTGTCAAAAATATCCATTTTTCGTCGACATATCGTTCGTATATCGCCTTATAGTCGAATGTTCGTGACTTCAGGTAAAGTTTGGCACGGAATGGTGATCAAACAAGGTTATAAAAGGAGGTTGTTACTTTGGGAGTGAAGTTACACACTGTGGAGGTACATGGAAGCACATTACCTCAATATTATATATTACAGCAACATATGTCGGCTTATTCACCCATGGTAGCACATAGAAATGGATGTTTTGATACTAAAAATGCAACAAAACCAATGAAAACAACCACCAATGTCAATTTGTGTGTGAAATTGCGCGCTTGCGCGCAAAAATTTTGCAAAATACCTAGTGCTTAGTACTAAAAATTTCGGCCGATGTTTTTTTTTAAAAAAAAACATTTCGGACATCATGTTTTTTTAATAAAAAAAAACGTTTTTTTTTTAAAAAACGTTTTAAAAAAAACATCGGCCAACCCTACTTATACTACATTATACTATATTATACTTATACTGCATACTAATACTGCATATATTATTGGCTACTACACTAGCATAGCACGGCTTATAATTACATGGTAACATGAATAAATGTAAGCTTTTACACTAAAAATGCCCCAAAACCCATGAAAACACCACCAATGTAATGTGTACAAGAAATTGCGCGCAAAAAAATATTGCAAAATACCGAGTGCAAGTCTACCAGAAGCTTTTCCTTTTGATTTTTTAAAATTAAAATCAGTTTACCCCCTTTGATTTAAAAAAAAATCGGATTTAAAATCAGTTTAAAAAGTGCCAACCCTACTACCCCCTAACCCCCCCCCCCTAATCGCCCAGCTATCTACCTATCTGGGGCGATTTTTGAGAACCTATCTTCACGGTCCTTCACGAAAATTGTCCTATGGAGTCGACTCTATTGTGTAAAAATTTCTCTGTGATAGCTCAACTGTAGCTCAAGCTATCACGTTTCCCCAGCGGTAACTGAAAATGCCCACCCCTGTACATACTTTTTTCACAAAATGGTCTAAAACACAATTTAATGCCGGAGAAGGCATTAATAAAAGTCATTTTGGCCGATTTTGGGGATAGATAACCAAAAATTTTACCACCGGGTAAATAGACAGTGTAGCATTCCGCAAAAAAGCCCATTCCGCATTTTTGCCCATCCCGCAAATGTGCCCATTCCGCAAATGGCCCATCCCGCAAGTTGCATCACCTGTTTGCGGAATGGGCACATTTGCGGGATGGGTCACATAATTTGCGGGATGGGCAAAAATGCGGAATGGGCTTTTTTGCGGAATGGGCCCTTGCCGGGTAAATAGACAGTTGAGCGGTCTCAGGACGAGATACATAGCTGGTGGATTGGGGGGTTTAACCCACTAAAATCCTGGTTTATATCTAAGGAACCGCTCTGTGAAAATTGTTGAAATTTGAATATAATATGGTTTCAGGTTGGGGCTAACATGAAAGTCGAGGGCATCCACGAATAGCCCCCCAGTCCCATGATAAGAGGGGTCTATAAAAAGGTAGTCATTTTGCATGGCCGATCCGGCATATTGATTTTGAATTTTAAAAACTCGGCCATTTCTGGGCCGATTTGGGACAGTTAAAATTATCGGGACAACCTGGAGACTCCGTGTTTGAAGTCGTACTAGTGATTTCTAAATTCCGTATGCTGATTTGACCAGGTTTTTCAACACAAAATAGTTTAAAAAATTTTCTGAATATGCTATCATATACTTAAGACTAACAAGAATTTATATAAAATAAAAATGAATTAATATCTCTTTCCGATCAAAAGTTATAGTGCTTCAAACTTTTCGCTCCCATCCACAAAAATAATCGCATGAAGAACAGTGCATGCAAATTCAAAACTCCGTATCTCGACCATTTCTAAGCCGATTTTCACAAATGAACACTTAAAATTATCAGAATAACATGGATTTCGTTTTTATCCACAGTTAATTTGTATGCATTTTCATGGTGATAATTTCATTCAACAGTTCACATTATTTTCTTGTATCGGAAATCTAATCAAATATTTGAGGCGTCCAATTCTAAAAGTCGACAAGTCCAAAATATGAAAATTTGGAGTTAGGCCCGGAAACGTCATCTGGGGCTACTTCTGCACATTTTTCATCATTTTCCATAAATTTTTTGACCTCACATGCCCATATGGCAAAGTGCCAAATCTGACATTTTTGGGGAAAAATGCAAAAAGTTTGGGCAAGAAGTCGACAAGTCCACTTAGTTTTGGGCTAAAAGGCGACAAGTCCATCCTCCGCTTCCTTTTTTTATGGGAAGAAAACGCAAGAAATGTGATAAGTCCACTATGGAAACCGATTTCTAAAGGGCGACAAGTCCAACTTTTTCCCATAAGGCAGCCTCGGCTTCCCCGGGAACAAAAATGTTCTCGCGTGCAAGAAGGCGACAAGTCCATTTCCCTCCCCGAAACAGTTTTGCTCTGACCGAATGGAATTTTATGGACACCCCATTTTTCACACATACGTTGAGATTAGGGGCTGAGAATTTGACACTTTATTGTCAACATATGGAACTTTATGAAAAGCATGAGAGAGCCAAATTGGACATGCACCACGGGCCTGGAATTGGATCGGAAACTTAAAATGCGATTTACTCAAAATCACATTTTGTGGACTTGTCGACTTTTAGAATTATACGCCTCATTTGTATAATCTGAAAAAAATGAAATCGTCATGTCATTCTGATCATTTTAAGTTATCATTGGTGAAAATCGGGTGGGAAATGGTAGAGATAGGATGTTTTGAAGTTGCATGCATCCTTTTCATGTGGTTATTTACACTCCTAAAAAATGTCCTTATGTTCCTGGGGGGAGTAACTTTCTTTGATGCCCTCCCATATGATATCTGAGAACTGTTTGAATTTACTTGGTACACAGTATCCTAAATAAACGTCCCTTTGTGCATCACATCGATTTTCAGATCATTTGATGCATTGCTGCTTTTTGGTGGCTGTTCAAACTCGAAAAAACGTGGAAAAATGCCTTAACACTTTTTTCGATTTTGAAAAAAAGTGAAAAACACTATTGAAAATCACATTATATACAAATAATCATGTATATAATGTGATTTGCAGTAGTGTTTTTCACTTTTTTTCAAAATCCAAAAAAAACGTAAAGATTTTTTCCATGCAAATTCTGACTTTGAGCAGTTAGGATAGCAATCAAGTAGTGATTTCTGTCAAAAATATGTGTTTTATGTCGATATCGGTTGTATAAATAAAAAACTAAAGTACTAAAAAAATTAGAATGATGATTTATTTAAAAAACGGTTTTCATGCCTGCGTTTTTAACCCCCCCCCCCAACCCCTGTGCAGCCTTTCACATACACATGCACCCAGGCCTCCATCAGCGGATCCCAGTGCGTGCACTGCAAAAAGTATGAGCGAACGTGCACCGCAGCTGAGCCGCACGCAGTGCTGAACAAGCGCCGCAACTCTCCCTGCATGTGATCGCGCTGAACCGCACATGCTTGATCTCCCCCATGGCCTTGACGTCAGGGGTAAGGGGGTGGATAAAAAGCAAATCGCTCCTCTGGACGGATAGCTTAAAATTGGGGTGGAGGCTGGGGGGGGGTCAATAAATTACCATTCGACGTGTAGAAGGAAGAAAAATCTCTAAAAGTATGTGAAAAATAGCTAAAAATGGGTATACAAAAAGATATAGTACAAGCAATAGCTGGAAAGAGGCAATAAAACACATGAACTAGCGATTTTGGAGGTGAAAATCTAATAAAAAGTATGGAAAGTAGCGATTTTGAGTGAATGTTAGCGTAAAATTTGTCAAAAATCGCTCCAGATAGATAGATATACACTACCGTGCAGAATAGTTGGGACTTTTCACCCTTAGGAAACAGGAGGCTTTTTGTCCACAACACTTTTGTTACTTCCTCTTCTTTTGCACATTGCCCAATTTTTATTTCCATTCTAAACTCCTATGTCAATTTGACACGGTTTTTCAACACAAATATTAATTCTTCTGAATGAGCTATCATATACTTTAGACAATGAGGATTCATATAAAAAAAATGAGCTCAATATCTCATTCCAATCAAAAGTTATTGGACTTCAAACTTATTGGTGGCATCAAAACCCCCTATGTTGATTTTACTGGGTTTCCAACAAACAAATTTTGCTTTTGAACATGCCATGATATACTTTAGACAGAGAGGGTTCATATTGCAGAAATTTTTTGTTAATAACTCTTTCCAATCAAAAGTTTTAGCACTGCAAACTTACATCTTCTTTCCATACAAAAATATTTGCACATTACATATTCACAGTTGAGCCAAGTTTTACAGCCAATAGAGAAAACCTGAAAGCTGAAATTCACACACCAAATAGCCCCACTGACTGGTGTGCCTACCTCCATTTTCCTGTGGCTGGCAATGGATGCAAAACTGCAGCTGAAACTAAAGCATGCCACAGTGTCACATATGCATAAAAATATGCTGTTCATGCTAAAACATTCCTTGCCATGCTCACAGTGTGGTGATGCATGCAGGCAGTCCCTATATTAAAAAATGTCATTAAAAATGAATGTCGGAATTGGACACACATCATAAATTATGATAAGGGGTCAATATCGACCAAAATAAGCAAAGTCCCAACTATTCTGAAACATGAAGAAATTGGGCAAAATTTTTACTACTCACACAAAATATGCACATAGCAACTCAAGGGCCGGTCATCCACGGCACGTGTAGCCAACCCCCCAGGATACCCACCTATGGTATCCAAATGTTTTTTAAATTTGCCATTTTGAAATGTCCCTTTTTACAGCGAAAAAGTCCCAACAATTCTGCACGCTAGTGTATAGCTGGGTGATTTGCGGGGGAGGGGGGGTTCAGTGGGTAGTAGCCAAAAAAATTTGCCTCCGGGATAGATAGATAGCTGGGCGGTTTAGAGGGGGTTACTCCCCAACTAGGGTGGCAGAATTTACCGTACCGTACCGTACCGCATTTTTGGAAAAATTACCGTACCGTACCGTACCGTTTACCGCACTTTTAGAAATTTACCGTACCGTACCGCGTACCGCATTTTCCAAAATTTACCGTACCGTACCGCGTACCGCACTCATTTACCGCAGAAAATGTGGTAAATTTTACTCAGATTGACCTTAAAAATGCACCTTGAAATTTACTTTAAAATGTGGTGTTCTGCAATTTTTTGCGCGCAAGCGCGCAAATTTGACAACATTGTTTTGACTGATTTGAAGCTCTTCCATTTCCCCATGCAATATGGCTGCAACTCTTCATTTACATTAATATAATGTGTTTTTAAAATCAAGCCATGTGCTTCAAATCGCACTGTAGGTTTTTTACATCACCCTCAATGTTTTGAGCTTATTTGTTGTAGGTACATATTTTTGATGTACGGTAGTATACAAAAAGTAATCAAAAGAAAAATTAATGTTTTAATGAAATAGCAACTTTGCTGTTGAATTGAAATCAGTTGCTATCTTATGGCTACACAGCAGGGGTCTCCAATGGGGGTTGAAGTGTGTACCCAAATTGAATTCATGGCTCATTACCATATGTACTTATATACTTTTTTACCATTTTCAGCCACTTTTAGCAATTTTTCACCCACTTTTAGCAATTTTTCTCCATTTCTTTCTTCTACACCTTGAAAAAGCCTATATATTGAACCACTGCATTGTGGTTAATGCAATTTCATGTTATCACACTGTTATTGTTTTCTAAAGTCCATTAACACTTTGCATAATTCAATTTAGTGTCAATTCATGAAGTAAAAGTACCGTACCGTACCGCGAACCGCACTTTTCAGATTTACCGTACCGTACCGTTTACCGCAAAATTGAGGATTTACCGTACCGTACCGTTTACCGCAAAATTGAGGATTTACCGTACCGTACCGTTTACCGCAAAAGAGAAAATTTACCGTACCGTACGGTTTACCGCAAGCCCGTACCGTCTGCCACCCTATCCCCAACCCCCCTCGCTTTCAGAACCCTGCCAAACGTCGACACTTCCAATGACTGTCCACGCACACCAGTCCAGTGAATAACCGTTCACGATGAAATAACGATAACACGATAACGAGCACACGATCACGAAACCACATTGATCGACAGGGGACAAATTGGGGGGAAAGAAAAGGAGCCACAAGGCAGCACAACAAACGCGTGTATGCACCGTTGGCGTGTGGGGCGGCGGAGTGGTCGCTCGCGTCTCGGCGCGCGTCGTCGCAAACAGCCGCGTCGTCCTCGGGCGGCGACTTGTCGCGGCGGAATTAAGCCGCCGGTGCGGCGGCCGGCCGCGGCGGCCACCATCCGCAGCAGCTATGGCAGCGTATCGTAACGGCTTTTCGACGGCGCGTAAAAACAGCTTTCATGGCCGCGGCAACGGCTGTCAATATCCCCGCATCCAGTCCAGATAATGAGCCTTTCAGCTAAGTGTCGCGTAAGCTGGCGCTAATAAAGTCGGTCGGTAAAGGGAGGTAATTAGTCGGCGCGCGCTCATTTGCCAACAGCGGCCGATCGGGCGCGACACGCTACAAAAAGGCATGCCGTTCGGTCACGTGCTCGCTGGGAGCTGAGCGCTCACGCTCGCGCACCGGAAATACAAAAATACGCGTTATAAGTGCCTATTCAGACTACAATGTGTGGTTTCTTAGCCTCGTCGTGCACTTGTGGATTGGCCCCACACAGGCTAGTTGACATCGACACCAAATGTCAACTGGTTACGTTTTCAATTCAAAGCTTGCGTTTCGACGTCGATCGTCAGCTCGTCAGCAAGCTTTGAATCGGGATCGGCACCAGTTGACATTTGGTGTTGATGTCAACTAGCGTGTGTGGGCCCATTAGAGCGCGAGCGAGCTCGTACGTTCAGGTTTGAAATCAAATTTGGGAAATTTTTGCCGTGCGGCGAGGAGCGGCAGCTTTCAAAGGCCAATACGAACTGAGCGTCACGGACGGATGTCTCAGCCCGGCAATAAAATTGATTCGAGTCAGTTCGGATGTAGTTTTGATTTTTCGCAATGAGTGTACGAGCTTGCTTACGCACAACAAAGTTTTGCCGATCAAAGTATCATAAATGCCAGTGTGTACTCGACATGCGTTTGCATTGCACCGCGACAAGTCGTCGATTCGCGTACGAGCGGCGCCACGGCCGAGAGGGGCACGTTGCCACAAAAAAAATACAAACACGAACCTGTTGGCCTCCCTGTTCATGTCCGGCTCCGTCTTCTTGTGCGCCGGCGGTGGCGGCGGCGGGGCGGCGCTTCCCGGCGCCGACGGGTCGTGAAACTGCACGTGC
This sequence comes from Sphaerolaimus hirsutus, assembly GCA_964036195.1. Lineage (NCBI taxonomy): Eukaryota > Metazoa > Nematoda > Chromadorea > Monhysterida > Sphaerolaimidae > Sphaerolaimus > Sphaerolaimus hirsutus. The sequence goes on from OZ038452.1 coordinate 24,567,795, forward strand.
AGCTTGCCGCCGGCGTCGATGTTGTGCGGGCCGGCGGCGAGCGCTTTGGCTGCGCTGCGCACATCGGTGAAGGACACGACCACGGCAGACTGGTCGAGCCGCTGCACCCGGTGCACGCGGCCGAGTCTGCGACAAATGAAACCGTTCGTCCATGGATGCGTTCAAATGGGGGCTGGGCGGCGAGCGGACGCGACCGGACGCGCCGGGAATCGTGACGCGTCGGCGGCCGTGCCGCGCGGCGCCCAGCGCGCGCCCGGCCGGCACGCCAACTAGACGTCAGTCGGCACCGGCCGGCACCCGCACTCGGAACATAACGAAACACGACAACGCGAGGCACATTTAGATGAGGCAAAAAAAACCTCTAAAAAAGCCCGAGTACAGAAACAAATCGACTAACTCGGTGAAGTATTTGAGCAGCCTCTGGTCGCTGGTGGACGACGCCAAGCCGGACACGTGGAGGTGGCGCGTCTCGCGCGTCATAGCCGCCCACTCTCCTGTTAGTACTACGTGCCGTCGCTGTCGCTCGTTGCCGCGTGGGACTTCTTCTGCGAGGTGTGAACGTTTGTTGAAATGTGAAATCGATTGTGAATTGTTTACGAAATGCAATGTAAGTACGAAATCTGGGCGGTCGAGACAAAAACGCCGGCGAAATTTGGATAAAAATGAAAAAGAGCCCATTCGACGCGCTGAAAATCGCATTTGATCTAAAAGCGACGCGAAGACGCGACGATCTAAAAAAAAGCATTACTGCGGAATGAAAAGCGTCGGGAAAAATCGATGACAGGCGAATGAAGCCAAACGGCGGGTGGAATATCGGGCGTTCAGCGTTGGGCGCGCGAAGCGAGGGGGCAGCAATTTCGCATTTGCGTCATCGCGGCAGCAAGGCGCGGCGGCGCGGCCCAGAGTGGGGAGTATACAGCGGAGGGGACACACGCGGAGCCGCCGCTCGCACGGTCGACGTGGCGCACAGACGCGGACAGACGCCACGCTCGGGGGGGGGCATGCCGCGCCGCCGGCCCACCCTTCATCAACGCGACGCGAAAAGGGGCCGGCCGCAGCGAGCGCTGCAGCGCGCGCGTGCGCATAGGCAGTGTAAGTAAATACGCACGCTGACGTGAACAGTTATAGGTAATTAAATAATATCTTGATGGCAACGACAACGATGGCGAAAACACATATATTAAATACAGAAACTCATGAGTTTCTGTGTTTTTGTTTTATTTGAAAAACTCAAAACTCAGTGTTTCTGTGTTTTTGCGAAAACAGAAACACGGGAACACGGAAAATACAGAAATGTATTTTGAGTTTCTTGATCCAAGCAATTGAAGGCACACGATTTGAACTGAACAATGTGAGAACTTGCATATTATCTTACGAAATTACGTTATTACCTCGAAATACCCCCAGGGGGTTTATCATTTCACCAGCAAATTTTGAGCGGGGGGGTGAATTCAAGGGTGCTTATTCGAGAGGGGTCTAATATTTAGCCAGAAATTTTATGAATTTCCACATATAATACCTACTCCGACGTAGAAAATTGCACCAATGACAGAGACGTATAAGTGTTTACGGGCATATATCGGTTTTAATTTTAATTTTTACTCTGAAATACACCAAAGATGTGTGTTTTTCTCTGTCCTATGTTTGTCACTTTCTGTCTCGAAAAATGACATTTTCTGTCCCCTTAAAATACGTTTTATGTACTCCCGTATTTTCAAAAAGTACGCGAGTATTTGAGTACCAGTATTTTTCAGGAGGAAACGTAAACGTATTTACGCGGTACGCGAGTATACGTATTTATCGAGTAAACGTAAATACGTTTAAACACCTATGGAACACACGTTCAAACTAATGACTGAGTGACATTAGGGAGGGTTTATGCATACATAAACTGGTGGCAGATATTTATAAATGGAAAATTTATAAAACTATGTTTTAAAAATCACACATGCAAGCTGTCAGGCTGTCGTCTTGTGTGTGAGTGCCGATAAATACGTATACTCGCGTACCGCGTAAATACGTTTACGTTTCCTCCTAAAAATACTGGTACTCAAATACTCGCGTACTTTTTGAAAATACGGGAGTACATAAAACGTATTTTAAGGGGACAGAAAATGTCATTTTTCGAGACAGAAAGTGACAAACATAGGACAGAGAAAAACACACATCTTTGGTGTATTTTTACTTTTACACTGTGTAAAACATAAGTAGAATACATTTTTTCCAGAGAAAACGTAAAAATGCAATACTTAACGTATTCTGTACTCATGTGTGAGTAAAATAAAAATACTTTATGTTTACGTTTATGTTAACAACTCTGGTGTGTTCTGCATTGTACAGATCACACACTGCGGTATTTGTCGTGTACATGCTCTTTACACTCTATTTGGGTGGGGGTATTTCGAGGGGGGTTTATTATTTCCACAGCAAAATTTTAGAGGGGATATTTCGATGGGATATTTCGAAGGGGGTTCATTCAAGGGGGGGGGGGTAATTCGAGGTAATACGGTATGTATAGTATGTTAAATATACCGTATTTCCTCGAAATACCCCCCCCCTCGAAATACCCCCCCCCTCGAAATACCCCCCCTCAAAATGGACACTATGAACTTATAAACCCCCCCCTCGAAATACCCCCCCCCCAAATTTAGTGTATAGAGAACGTAAATGACAAAGGCTGCGGTTTGTCATCCCGGCAATGCAGAACACACGTTAAAAACGATGACTCTGTTATGTGAGAACAGTGTTTGTACGTCTATACACTTATAAATGTCTTTAGAGTCTTATAAATGGCTATTTTTGTTGCATTTTTGGACGTCTGCGTACGTTTCAGACGACATTTTAGTACTGGGATTTCAAAAAATTTCTGGCGAAATAATAAACCCCCCCCTCGAAATACCCCCCCCCTCGTTTAACCCCCCCTCAAAATTCTCACTCTGAAACAATAAACCCCCCGGGGGTATTTCGAGGAAATACGGTATGCACATGAGGTAGGGTGATGTTTTTCAACGACCCCAGGTGAAAAATACTATTTTTTAAATAAAAATCGCTAGAGTCAAAATTAGTCATATTTTCCTACAAACTCCCCCCTGAACGGATCTAATGAACCAGGGGTCTCCAAGATTTTGGCCCTCGCGGGGGCTGGATAGGTAGCAAATCGCTCCTCCGGAGGGATAGATAGCTGAACATTTTTCCGGGGGGGGGCTGGCGGGGGCACAATATATAGGCTTTTCAGTGTATAGAAGGCAGAAACGGGAAAAAAATCGCTAAAACAGGTTAAAAGTAGCTAAAATAGGTATATAAACATGTGTATAGGCGAAAGCTGCGATTTTGAAGGTGAAAAACTATAAAATGTATGAAAATTAACGATTTTAAGCGAAAATTGGGGCAGAATTTCTTAAAAATCGCTCCCGATAGGTAGATAGCTGGCCGATTTTGGGGATAGATAGGCAAAAATTTTGCCTCCGGGATAGATAGATAAATAGCTGAGCGGCCTCTGGGATAGATAGATAGCTGGCGGATTTGGGGAGGGGCAGCCCCCCCAAAGCCCCCCCCCTAGGAGACCCCTGTAATGAACTTAAAGCTATATAAATTGATAGCCAGTGCAATATCCATAGTCATCCTATTTTTTAAAGCGGATGGGTCCCAGGGTTTTTTTTAAAAAAAAGCGCTGGCAATTTTTTTTGAACCTATGCACTATGGGTATTTTGTATATTTTTTGCGCGCAAGCGCGCAATTTCACATGCACATTACCACTGGTGGTTGCTTTCATTGGTTTTGTGTATTTTTAGTGTCATTCTTGCATGCTATCATAAAATAATAAACCTTAATATGTTAGAGTAGTAAATAATATTCAGCCGATGTGGTTTCACATACTTCTACAGTGGGAAACATCAGTTTCAATATATTAACCTTCTTTTATAACGTTATTGAAGCACTATTCCACGCCTAACTTCACTTGAACTTACGACCATTTGACAAATAACCATTTACATAACGAGACAACATAAGAAGTGGACTTTTTGCATGAAACCTCACATAAATGCTATCCCATGGCTCCACAGCCACTCTATGACTATATATCATCACAAGTACTGCCACTTGTATGATATACCTGTATACCGTATTACCTCCAATATAAGGCATCCCTCGAATATAAGGTACCCTCTAATATAAGGTATAACTTTTCGCTATTTTGAACGCGACGAAATAAATATAAGGTACCCTCTAATATAAGGCATACCTCTAAATAGGCACAGCTGGCTGCGTGCCAAAACACGCAAAATAATAAAAACGGTTGCTCAACATGGCGGAAAATGATGAAAATGGTGCCGAAGGGCACTGCGATGACTCTTCGTCGACTTCCGCCGCTGAAAAGTGTGTCAGTTTACGGCGGCACTATTCACTCGAAGAGAAACTGTGAATTGTTGACCAGACGAAAATCTGGTGAAAAAAATTGAAGGTACCCTCTAATATAAGGTACCCTCTAATACAAGGTATAACTTTTGGCTCTAAAAATCTGACGAAAACAATATAAGGTATACCTTATATTAGAGGTAATACGGTATATATTGACTCAGGACCATATTTGGCAGCTTTCTAGGAAATGTCTTGAAACTTTTATGAAAAAAGCGAAAAAAGCACCTTTTTTAAAAAACGAGCGCTTTTCAAAAAAGCGGGGCCGTCGAAAAAAAGCGCATTTTATCCATCCCTAATCAGTACCCTCCTGAGATGCTGTCATCGGATAAAAATTTTCAGGGGCCCCATCTGATGGGCCTCATTATAGGTAGGTACCTACATATTTAGAAACAGCCCTTTTTCTTATCCCCCCAAAAAACAAACAATTTCTACATGACAACTTTATTTTGTGCATAACGTTTCATAGAACATTCTCAATTTTGTTGGTGGAAGCTGAACTGTTCAGCTGAACATTCCCTATAGGAATAGCGGTCAGATCCTTTTGGAAGTGAAGTGAAATGCATTAGCAGCAATGTTTTAAATGGGAATGCATAAAATATGTACGTAGAACATCTTAATTCTATTTATTTTTGTTTCTTAATTCTATGCTAGGACGTCAACTTTTTTCTGTTTTCCTTTCTTTTTTTCCGAAGGACAAATTTTTACCTTCCCGTTTTCCATTTTCCGACAGCTGATAAAGTTTTACCTTTCCGATTTCCATTTTCCTGTGGCCAAAACATTTTACTTTTCCATTTTCTGGCAGCCGAAAAAAATTTTACCTTTCCATCTGCATTTTTCCAGTCATTTTTCCGTTTCTGGTTTAATTTTCTGTATTCTGGCATTTTCTGTTATTTTCACATTTCCAGCTTAATTTTCTTTTCCCCAGTTTCGCTGTTGTTGTGTGGGTTCTACATTGTCTGCATCGAAAATAATTTTAATAAAAAATGTCCCATTTAGTCATTAGTGGCTATATGAAGGGTGTGCTTCTAAAAGTACCGATCTACAAATTTTTCACATTTGAGTTAGGACCATTTTTGGGGTCCCCATAAACATGCGCTTCAAAAAAATATATAATATGTGGGGGGTGCGAAATTCAATTTTGAGATATGGGGGGTCGAAAAAAGCAAAAAAAATCGCAAAATACGGTTTTTGAAATTTTAAATGTACCGATCTACAAGCTTTTTCAGCTTTTGTGTCTTTAAAAGTACCGATCTACACACTTTTTTCAAACTTGTTCTTTTAAATGTACCGATCTGCACATTATTTTTTGTGCTTCTAAAAGTACCGATGTCAGATCGGCGTCCGATTCAGCAAAAACTCATTTTGTGCTTTTTTATTATGGGTAAAAGTACCGATCTACAGCTGTCTGATTTTGTGCTTTAAAAAATACCGATCTACATGCTATTACCAATTTGTTCCTTAAAAATGTACTGTACTACAAAAAAAACGATTCACTAAATGTTATATAGCTAGTGTTATGTGTATAATCAATGATTATACCCATGCATGTGGATACCCAACAAAATGGCCAAAATACCCATACCCAAAATTCCCATACCCAATACCCATGTATGGGTATTGCATACTCCAAACTTTCAATTACGATCACCTCAAAATCGATTTTTTGTAGATCGGTACTTTTAGAAGCACAACCTTCATATTCAGTCATTAGTAGCTATAAATGTTGTGTAGCTAGCGCACTTTTTATCAATGTGATACCATTTCACTCCATTTAAAGGTAGCAAAATTTTCACTTTTTGTGCTTTTTGCTTTTGCTGGCAGTTATATGCATTTTTGGCTGATAGTTTTCAAGTTGCAATGATGTGTTACTTGACAAGATATTCCAGCCAATACAAAATTCTCCCACCACCCTAGGCCCTAGGGCCCTGGAAAAATAATTAGGCAAAGTTTGCAGTGTTGCTTCATTATTGCTGAGTGTAAAATTGTTTAGTGTGGCTGACAATGTATTTATGTGGTTGAAATTTGAAGACAGATACGGCTGTCAAATTTATCATGTTGCAACAGATATTGCCCGTAAGGACTATACTCACACTGGTTGATGTTGATGTTGATGAGGTCAGGTTGCATTAGATTGATCATGTTGTCTCGGCGCCGCAGCGAGTGCACAAACATTGCGGCCCGCGCTATGTGCTCTACTAAAAAGGACGTAGCCAGGGGGCGGGAGGGGGGCGGCCACTCCCCAACATTCCCGGGCCGGACCAGAAAATGTGCCAGAAATGGCACTTGCAGAAGACGATTTTGTCAGTTTGAAGAAAAAAAAATCCGTTACATTGTCCGCGCATTTTTCCGTCACACAACATATATTTTCGGCTGACTAGTCTCCGCAGCCACAAAGCCAGTGAAAAACCTAAATTCCTGTCCATTTCGCTGTATAAGAAACAGACATACAGAAACAAACATACAGACAGACAAACCGGCCGATATAGATGGAACTTTTGAAAAAAAATTTCACCTGTCTGTAACTTAGCCCAAATGCCAGGGGGGTGGTTGATAACTGAAGTGGGGGTGCGCGCAGGGGGTGCCTACATGCACCCCAGGGGAAACCCCCAGCAGCCATCGATGCTGATGTGGGAGTCCGCCAAAAAATTTTTTCCCAAATTTCATCTGATGAATATACATGGAACATAAACACAGCTGTGTGCTGCATGTTCTACACGCATGCTAAAGACATGCAGCCTGTCTGTTCCAGCTATGTGAGATATATAAAGTAGAAAAAATAATTCAGCTCTCATCCAGAACATTTCTGAGTGGAATTTAGTAACAAATCTGACAATAGTAATGTGAACCGACATTGATTTTTGTTCATTCATTTGCTGTCAGAATGTTTGGTCTGCTGGAATCTATGTGCCCCACCATGGAAAACAAATGTAGGCCACATGTGTTCACTGATGCCATGCAGCGACACAATTTGCACAGTTAAAAGGCGCACCCATAGGCATCTTTGCATGCTGTCGCTGAGCACACATCTATCATTTTTGGACAGGTTGTTAAACCGTCCACTGTGCACCATTGGATGAATGCCTGTGGCATGCCTTTACTTACCAAACACAATAGACCTGTACTGGCATGATGCCAACACCTGGAATGCCCCCTGTGGGCAAGAAAAGTTGCTTGAAAGGCACAGAAAAGGCCAACTGCATTTAACGCTTTTTCTCACTGGTTTTGACCACTGTCTGTCTTTGGGTTGGGGAAACAATCATGTACAGCATTGTGGTGAGTATTTGGGTAGTCCAAATTTTTGTGCAAGTTTCCCACTGCACAATTATCCCTTTTGCAGACAAAAAAGACCGACATCAAATGAACGAACCAAAAAATGATGTCAGTTCACATTACGATTGACAGTTTTGTCACCAAATTCTGCTCAAATTTTCAAATAAACAAGCAAAAGTGTGTTTTTTCCTGTTTATATATCTCACATAAACAGATCGGACATGGCTGTGTGTTTATAGCATTCATGTAGAACACACAGCGCGCAGCTGCATTTATTTACATTCCATCTATATTCATCAGCTGAAAATTAAGAGGGAAACATTGCGCGGACAGCCACAGCTGGATCGCTGACTGCTGCATGTAGGCACCCCTTGCGCGCACCCCCACCTCAGGTATCAACTGTCTCCCTTGCATTTGGGCCGATTTACAGACAGGCGAAAATTAATTTTTTTATGTTCCATCTATATCGGCCGGGACTGTACAGCTGTTTTGGTGCCAATGCCAACGCCAGTGGCGTCATGGCGTCGCGCCTACGAATGGCCTAAGTAGGGTTGGAAAAAAAACGTTTTTTTTAACTCGATGTTTTTTTTTTTTTTAAACGTTTTTTTTTTAAAGCTCCCAGATATGACCTAGTGTCAACATATATAGGTATATCAGACACTGGCAATACTCTGTGATGTTAAATATGACCATACAATGGCTGTGGAGCCATGGGATAGCATTATAAGTGGTGATTTGTGTCAAAAATATCTATTTTTCGTCGACATATCGTTCGTATATCGCCTTATAGTCAAATGTTCGTGACTTCAGGTAAAGTTTGGCACGGAATGGTGATCAAACAAGGTTATAAAAGGAGGTTGTTACTTTGGGAGTGAAGTTACACACTGTGGAGGTACATGGAAGCACATTACCTCAATATTATATATTACAGCAACATATGTCGGCTTATTCACCCATGGTAGCACATAGAAATGGATGTTTTGATACTAAAAATGCAACAAAACTAATGAAAACAACCACCAATGTCAATTTGTGTGTGAAATTGCGCGCTTGCGCGCAAAAATTTTGCAAAATACCTAGTGCTTAGTACTAAAAATTTCGGCCGATGTTTTTTTTTTAAAAAAAACATTTCGGACGTCATGTTTTTTTTTAAAAAAAACGTTTAAAAAAAACATCGGCCAACCCTAGGCCTAAGCCTAAGCCATGGCGCCATTCCCTTACTACAGGGGCAAAATTTTAGGGGTGCCCCCCCTCCCCGTTCGCCGGCCTCCGTATACAATCCGCCCACCCCCGCTCAAAAATCCTGACTACGTCACTCTGGCTATCAGGTAGATTTTCTTTCTTTTTGCTGTGTGTTAAATGCGTCGGTCATGTGCAATATAACGTATAGCTCTTTTGCAATGTAACGTAATTAATGTCTGTAACGTAATTTACATATGTGAAATAATTACATTTCTTACGTCAACATAAAAGTCGTATTCATCGAACTTTCAAGCCCAAATTTACAAAAATACATGGCCACGCCGCCGCCCATACGCTAATTATGTATACTCGGCGGACATCACACGTAGTATGGAAACCTACCATAACCCAACCGAATAATAAACCAAAAATTATAGTTATTATCAAAAAATTTCGTTTGCACTATGGAATAATTAATTACGAAATTTATCTTTTGATTTTATTCATGACATTATTCACTAAAATATGGTAGGATTCTGCATGTACTTTGCGGTCCGCCGAGTATAGGTATTTTCTGCCTGCCCAATGACTAGCTGTAACATGATTGGTCGATCCATCGCTTATTCACATATAACATCAAATATAGGATGTTTTTATACATATATTTATTTCTCTGATCAAATATGCATTCACAACATCCCTAAGCCATAATAATCAATTTCGACGAAAAACTTCCAGGAAATAAATATCAAGCCATAGCCAGGCACTCATACCCTTGACATCCGGACCACGAGTATATGAGCGTCACTTACAATTTGTAAGCTTCCTTCTGAACATTCTGAAAGTGCGCTTCGCTAAGAGCTGAGAACGACATTGAGATAAAAAATTGATGCAAACACGTGATAAATATTGCAGTACTACTGCGATAATGCGGATGGCCGGGGTATTTCAATCCCATCACAACATAAGAACAACACTTTTTGATAAACCTCTCCATGTATTGTATTAACCATCCCTTCTAAACTTATTTAAGCATTAATCCATGTCAAATTTCACCCAAAAATTCGATGAAATGCGATAAAAACTCCTGTTTACCTCGATCCACATTTGAAAATTATTCTGTCAGGACCGTCCTGGGCTCTTATCCAAATTTTACCTCATACAAAACGTAGCCCAGGGACGTTTACATTCATATTGGGTCACCCCCGATGAAACGACCCTGTCCCAGCCCACGTCTAAACCCATCACACATATAGAGCCACCCATCTAATTCTGCCCATCACACATCTAAGCCCATCACACATCTATGGGGGGTTTAGATGTGTGATGGGCCCAGATGTGTTATGGGTAGAATTGGAAGTGTGCTGGGTCTAGATGTGTGATGGGTTTAGACGTATAATAGTAGGGCTCGAACTCGACTCTACTCGTGACCATAGGGGATTTTTGGGGTAGCATTTTAGGGGGGGGGTCCGCCATTATTTGAGCACTCATAGCTCAGCAACCACTCGGCAAAAATTTCTGAAAATATAACATGAAGTTTCATGTCGGGGCTGTATTGAAAATCGAATTCGACTTTCTATGACTCCCCTGACCCGAGATAGGGGGGGGGGTCTGAAAAAAGTAAATTTTTCGGGGGGTTTTCACTGTCGCCAGGAACATGCGAACTTTGCAGCGCTATAACTCAGCCATTTCTTGACCGATTTTGATCGTTAAGCTCTTAAAATGATCGAGAACACCTGCAGATTCCTTCCATTTTTGTAGTCGTATTAGTGATGTCTAAATTCCGTGTGCCAATTTGACTCGGTTTTTCAACACGAAAAATATATTTTTTAACAAAAATAAATTAAATAAAAATAAAACTTATTTTGGTGACCAAACGCAGCATGCATTTTACCTAGCCAACTGCTCAACAGCTTTTACAATTTTACAGCTCATTATTTCAGGCCCAAGTTGAACTGTTTAACAATAAAAATGATTGGAACAGTCTGTTGATTTCATTTTTGAGGTCAGATCAGTGATGACTAAATCCTTTAAGCTGATTTGATCTGATTTTAAACAGGAAAAACAATTCCTTGACAATGCTGCCTGTACTGAGACAATGAGAATTGATATACTGATTACATTACTGCAATGTCTCTTTCCAATCAAAAGTGATATGGGTAACTTGAATCTTCCACCCCCCATCCATATAAATGACCACATGAAGAATGATGCTTGCAACTTTCAAACTCTATATCTCAATGATTTCACAGCAGAGTCCCCCCCCCCCCCCCGATTCCGTACTATGGTTGCATGCCGCATCATCATTTTTTCGATGTTTTTGGTTGCTTTTATGACCCGATACCCGATTATTTTATTACCCAGAACCGAAATGTTTGACATTTTGGAACCGAAAGAACCGAACTGGAACCGGGCTTAAGAACCGAACCGAGAACCGGAATCGAAAATTTTGAAAATCCCAACCCTACCCTCTATCTCGGGTCAGGGGGGGTCGTAGAACGTCGAATTCGATTTTCAATACAGCCCCGACATGAAACCTCATTATGTTAAATTTTCAGCAATTTTCGCCGAGTGGTTCCTGAGCTGTGAGTGCTCAAACAATGGCGGTACCCCCCCCCCCTAAAATGCTACCCCAAAAATCCCCTATGCTCGTGACTCGAGGGTAAAATTGGGTGCCGACTCGACTCGGCCGACTCGAACGGAAAAATATGGCACGCATGAGTTCCAATTTTTTGAAAGTTCGGTAAAACATGTTAGTGCGTGTAGGCACTATGGTACGACATACACAGCACCCGAAGTCCCCGCCCCAACGTATAATCTAAGATAAACCTCAGCTAATTGCAGTATGAACTGAACTTCAAATTACATGCCGCGGATTGAGGGGGCGTTGATACTCAGACCCTACACACACCAGTTAACATGGACAGCAAATGTCAACTGGTTCTGATCCCAATTCAAAGCTTGCTGACGAGTAACACTACACATTATTTTATACACATATTAATACTTCATGCCGGCTATGTAAATATACATTACACACACCGCAATTTTTTCTCAACACTACAGCTTCATTTGCAACATGATTCATTACTTTTGGATTTGAACGTGGTTCGCCGGCTCGCCTGCATGCTTTGAATTGGGATAGAAACCAGTTGACATCTGGCATCGTTGTCAACTAGTCAACTAGGAAAACAGAACGTCACGCATGCTGGACAACTTCAACTGCGCCAATTAACTGTATTGTGGTTCCAGATACTACATAGTTACCGACGGAAATTTGTCAAGCAAAAGCGTTAGGCAAATTTCCGTCGTAAACTGACGTGCCGAGCCACCATGTAAACGAGGCGTCTAATTCTAAAAGTCGACAAGTCCACAAAATGCGATTTTGAGTAAATCGCATTTTAAGTTTCATTTCGAATTCCAGGTCCGTAGTGCGTGTCCAACGGCGCTCTCTCATGCTCAACATTAAGTTCCAAATGTTAACAATAAAGTGTCAAATTTTCAGCCCCTGCTCTCAACGTAAATATAATGGAAAAATTGGGTGTCTATAAAATTCTACTCGGTCCGAACAAAACTGTTTTGGGGAGGAAAATGGACTTGTCGACTTCTTGCACTCGAGAACATTTTTGTTTCCGCCCAGGTTGCGCCTGCCTTATGGGAAATTTATGGACTTGTCGACTTTTAGAAATCGGTGTCCATGATGGACTTATCAAATTTCTTGCGTTTTTCCCATAAAAAACGGCGGCAGAAGACGGACTTGTCGACTTTTAGCCCAAGACTAAGTGGACTTGTCGACTTCTTGCCCAAATTTTTTGCTTTTTTCCCAAAAATGTCAAATTTGGCTAGGGTTGGCCGATGTTTTTTTTAAACATTTTTTTTTTTAAACATGATGTCCGAAATGTTTTTTTTTCAAAAAAAACATCGGCCAAAATTGTTAGTACTAAGCACTAGGTAATTTGCAAATTTTTGCGCGCAAGCGCGCAATTTCACACACAAATTAACATTGGTGGTTGTTTTCATTGGTTTTGTGGCATTTTTAGTATCAAAGTATCCATTTCTATGTGCTACCATGGGTTGATAAGCCGTCATATGTTGCTGTAGTATATAATTTTGAGGTAATGTGCTTCCATGTACTTCCACAGTGTGTAACTTCACTCCCAAAGTAACAACCTCCTTTTACAACCTTGTTTGATCACTATTCCGTGCCAAACTTTACCTGAAGTCACGAACATTCAACTATAAGGCGATATACGAACGATATGTCGACGAAAAATGGATATTTTTGACACAAATCACCACTTATAATGCTATCCCATGGCTCCACATACATTATATGGTCATATATAACATCACAGGGTATTGCCACTGTCTGATATACCGATATATGTTGACACTAGGGTTCAAACGGGACCGCGGTCCCGGTACATGGTTCAGCAAAAAGTCGGGACTGGGGCGGTCCCGGTCCCGGTCCCGACACCCCAGTCCCGGTCCCGGTCCCGGTCCCGACAATTACAAAAAGCCAGTCCCGGTCCCGGTCCCGGTCCCGACCACTCAGTCCCGGTCCCGGTCCCGGTCCCAGAATTTTATAGCGGTCCCGACAAGGGATGAAAAAAAATGTATTTTTCAAAAATTTTTGCCAGAAATGGCACTTTTCTAAAGCGATTTTGTAGGAACATCTAAAAATTTTTTGCGCGCAAGCGCGCAAATACCCAGCCAATGATTACTATCTATTTTTCCATAATGTGACAGCGTTAGAAAGGTCCCCAACATGATTCTAGTACAAAATATAGGTATATAAAGATACCTATATTGTAGACGTTGGCGCCAAAGCCAACGCCAATACTGCCATGGCGTTGGCACCTACAACTGGCGCCGCCCCCCCCCCTCCCAAAAAAATCCTGCGTACATTGCGTACGTTTCATCATATATTCACAACTTCAAGTGAAGATGGCAATGGAATACTGCTTGAATAATGTTATAAGAAAAGGCTAATACATTGAGAGTGGTCCTTCACACAGTGGAGGTGTGTGGAACAACATTGGCTGGATATTACATACCAATACGGTTCAAACAATACCGCGGTGCCGGTACCTGGTTCGGCAAATCCCAGTCCCGGTCCTGAACCCCCAGTCCCGGTCCCGGTCCCGGTCCCGACAATTGAAAAAAGCCAGTCCCGGTCCCGGTCCCGACCCCCCAGTCCCGGTCCCGGTCCCGGTCCCGACATTAGAAAATTTCTGGTCCCGGTCCCGGTCCCGGTCCAAAAAACTGGTCCCGTTTGAACCCTAGTTGACACAAGGTCATATCTGGGAGCTTTTAAAAAAAAACGTTTTTTATAATAAAAAAAACGTTGTTTTTTTTTAAACGTTTTTTTTTTAAACATCAAGTTAAAAAAAACGTTTTTTTCCAACCCAAAATTTGGCACTTTGCCATATAGACATTTGAGGTCAAAAAATTTATGGAAAATGATGAAAAATGTGCGGAAGTAGCCCCAGATGACGTTTTCGGGCCTAACTCGAAATTTTCATATTTTGGACTTGTCGACTTTTAGAATTGGACGCCTCAAATACATTCAAAATACCCAAAGCGTTCCGAAAAGACTGGGACAGTTACGCCTTCATCTGGGCTCTAAAAGTGGAGGTACTTTTAATTCCACACTATAGTACCCAACATCCACGCGAAAGTAATCGACTAGAAAGCTTCAATTCAAATCCGCTGACGCCTGACAAATCGCTATCGCTTATTAAGGGTCTCTTGTCAACGCGCGACAAGCTACCATAACTATCGAGCCGCTTAGGCGCCAATTAAATCGGCTTACACTCATCGGAATGCACGTGCACGCCATCATACAGCGGGTGTTTAAGACATTTCAGCGCATCACAGGGATTTAGTGGATTTGGACCCCTCCGGGTGTTCATATATATGGTAAATCGCTCCTCCGGAGGGATAGATAGCTGGTAAAATTGGGGGGGGGGCGTTTGAGTGGGGGGAGGGTTTCACGTTGGTTCAATATATAGGCTTTTTCGCGGTGTATTAGGAAAAAAGAGAGAAAAACGACTAAAAACAGGTCACAAATCGCTAAAGATAGGTGAAAAATCGTATAAGCGGAACACATACCGTATTACCTCTAATATAAGGTATACCTTATATTGTTTTCGTCAGATTTTTAGAGCCAAAAGTTATACCTTGTATTAGAGGGTACCTTATATTAGAGGGTACCTTCAATTTTTTTCGCCAGATTTTCGTCTGGTCAACAATTCAAAGTTTCTTGTCGAGTGATTAGTGCCGCCGTAAACTGACACACTTTTTAGCGGCGGAAGTCGACAAAGAGTCATCGCAGTGCCCTTCGGCACCGTTTTCATCATTTTCCGCCATGTTTAGCAACCGTTTTTATTATTTTGCGTGTTTTGGCACGCAGCCAGCTGTGCCTTATTTTCGCCTTATATTAAGAGTATATATTAGTGGGTACCTTATATTTATTTCGTCGCGTTCAAAATAGCCAAAAGTTATACCTTATATTAGAGGGTACCTTATATTAGAGGGATGCCTTATATTGGAGGTAATACGGTATCTTCGATAAATTTTGGAACACGTATCTTTCGAATTTTTGGATGAAAAGCAGGCCCACCAGGGGTTCAGTATGGCGGGGGGGGGGGTTAGGGGTTTTCAGTGGGGGGTTTCCCCACCACCAAATCCGTCAGCTATCTATCTATCCCGGAGGCAAAATGTTTGCCTATCTATCCCCGAAATCGGCCAGATATCTACCTCCTACCTGGAGCGATTTTTGAGAAATTTTGCCCCAATTTTCGCTCAAAGCGTCTATTTTTACACCTTTTTATAGTTCTTCACCTTCAAAATAGCTATTTCATGTGTTTCATTGGTATTTTCAGCTATTTGTGTCTATATATGCTAATATACCTACCTATTTGTCACCTGCCGATTTTTTTCCTATTTTCTTCCTTCTATACCTTGGAAAAGCCTATATATTGAACCCCCAGAAATCCCGCCCCCCAAAAAAAAAATTCAACTATCTACCCCGCCGGAGGAGCGATTTACTATCTAAATGAATGCCCGCAGGGGTCCAAATCTACAAAACCCCTGAGGCCCACCAAAAGAGATTTTTGGAGGGATTACAGGCGCCAGTTCCGCAAAATGAGAAGTGAGAAGTGAAATGGCAAAGGCGAAGTGAAACAGCAAGTGAATTGGCAAAAAAAGCAAAAGAAAACGTAATTTCTCTTCGCTTTTGCCATTTCACTTGCCAATTCACTTCGCCTTTGCCATTTCACTTCTCCTTTGCGCTTTTACTTCGCCTTTGCCATTTCGCTTCTCACTTCTCATTTTGCGGAACTGGCCCCAGGTGTTTTAAGAAAGTCACATACCGTATTACCTCGAATTATCCCCCCCCTTGAATTAACCCCCCCTCGAAATACCCCCCCTAAAATTCGGCTGAGGAAATAATAAACCCCCCCCTCGAAATACCCCCCTAAAATTGAGTGTAAAGAGAACGTACATGACAAATACCGCAGTTTGTGATCTGTACACTGCAAAACACACGTTAAAAGTGATGATCAAGTGACGTGCGGGAAGGGCTTATCTGTATATACAGTTATATATACCTACAAACACATATACATCTACGTAATTGTACGCTTTTTCTACGTCTGCGTATGGGGAATTTCCGAAAATTTCTGGCGGAATAATAGACCCCCCCCCCTCGAATAAACCCCCCCCCCCCCTCGAATTATCCCCCCCTCAAATTTTGCTGGCGAAATAATAAACCCCCTGGGGGTATTTCGAGGTAATACGGTATTTATATTTAGGTCCAACTTTTGTTCATTATACGCCCGGTAAACTTCTTATTTCAGACGGGTATGGTATATTTCAGTCATGGTACGCATGCGCGCATTTTTCAATCAGTACAGACAATTTTGTCACAGCGTTGAATTTGTACGAAAGTCGATTTAATTACCTTTCACAGATGGATAACGGTGCAATTGCCTGAATTGAAAATAGCTAGCTATATGGGATAGAAAAAAATCAATTTCAGGAGGTAAAATTTTTTTGTTTCCGTTTCCGATTTCCGGAAGCTAAATTTTCTCCGTTTCCGTTGTTATGACACACTTTGGGCTTTCCGAAATTTTGCTGCTTCAAAAAACTGGTAAACCTGGTATGCAAACTTGTTCAATTATGTGAACTTTTTCTGTCTCCAGTATGTACAATTTCTGCAAATTTGTTCTGTTTCCAACAAAAAAATTGCATTTTTCTGTTTGCATGCAATTTTGCTTTCCGTTTTCTGTAATTTTTTCCGTTTCCGTTTACCATTAAAAAATTTCACACTCTAGTCTCACCATAATGTGCCTACACACACTAGTTTTCACCGTGACTTCGTGTGAAAACTGAAATTTTTTCAAATGCAAATTAATGAAAACGGTTGAATGATTTAATTTAAATTAAATTTGAATTTAAATTAATGAAAGTTAAAGTATGAAAATTTGAAAACTAGAACACATATAGCATACGTTAAGAGTAGGCTGAATGTCGCCATGTCGTCATTTCAGTTTTCACACGTGTCACGGTGAAAACTAGTGTGTGTAGGGCCAATATGCAACTTAAAAAATTCACTACTAGTTAAAACTGGGCACTTTTCAATGACACTGTCTTGCTCAAGAAAAGCCATCAGTTTGGGTTAAGCATTTTCAAATTGGAAATGTGACACAGCACCCCGAGTAAATTTACCCATTCGGTAAACAGTCCACATTGTCATAACAGCTAGTTGGGCACTTCCTGTGCTGCACAATTAGACACACATGGACAACCGCAGCCAAATGGGTATTACTCGGCCGACCGCAATGTATGCGTCCAAAATTACTTATGTCTTAGTAGATAACGCGCGAGTAGGATACTTATGCACGCACTTTCACGAAGAGAAAATATATTTTTTAAAGAAGGCGGAGTCAGTCGGGTATGAGCAACGAATGTTGTTTCTCCTGAAACG
This sequence comes from Sphaerolaimus hirsutus, assembly GCA_964036195.1. Taxonomy (NCBI): domain Eukaryota; kingdom Metazoa; phylum Nematoda; class Chromadorea; order Monhysterida; family Sphaerolaimidae; genus Sphaerolaimus; species Sphaerolaimus hirsutus. The sequence goes on from OZ038452.1 coordinate 24,585,658, forward strand.
TTTTTCTTCTTATTTTTGGAACTATTTTTATTTTATAAAACGAGTGTTTCTTTGGAGTGTTTTTTTCAGAAAAATGCATAGCCTGCGGTCCGCTGAGTATACGTAGTATGTTGGTAAATAGCAGCGAGGCACTCCATTCTAACATTTTTAAGTATTCTTTCTGGGACCCTGCCCAACGTACATATCTAAAAATACATACATGAGCCACTATAAGCGAACTGTTTATTCATTTGCAATGGTCATTGGAATGAAAAATAGGGTTCAGATCGAGAATACCCTACCCTCGAGATTTTTTCCAATGCTGGTAGGGTTCAAACGGGATCCCGATCCCGAATGCCGAATATTGTTTTGAATTTTGCGGTCCCGATCCCGAAACCCCAATCTCGGTCCCAATCCCAATCCTGAAATCTCAAAAAACTAAACCCGATCTCGGTCCCGAAAATTTTCAATCCCGATCCCCCAAAAAATAAAATAATCCCGATCCCGAAAAAATTTGCCAACTAAATTTTGCACTAATAAATATGAATGGAAATCTCAAGGTTCCACTTTATGCGACTTTTCAGACATCCAGATGAGTTTTAGGCCATTGTTCTGACAAAATAAATAAAAACCCTTAAAATCATAATTTTCCAAAATACCGATCCCGATCCCGAAAACATGCCAATCCAGGTACCGATCCCGTTTGAACTCTAAATGCTGGTAACCAAAGCATTGCCACTGTCGCTGCATTTTTACGCTCTCGTGAAAAGAAACATGCCAGAAACCTAACTGCATCAAGCGCGGCAACAGTAGCAAGCTTGACAAATTCGATTGACTTTTTATTGGAAGCCAACAAAGGCACCGCAGTCAGCGGTCAACTGAACGATTAGCGTAAACACGTTTCAGTTGAATACTGTGCACTTTGTCTAGTCATAAGTGTTACCATTCTGGCAGAATTCCAACAATTTTTCCATTACAACATTTTTTGGCAAATTGCGCGGCATTCTGAGTCTTCAAAAAGAAACAATTAAAGGGGAATGGGGCAAATTTGCAGAAAAAAGTTTGGAAAATCGCGAGCGGCGAGCCGGCACCATGAACCTGAACAGCTTGCTGGTGGCATTTCTATTTACCCTAACAATTGGACACAGCCAGGGGAAAGACGCGGTAGGCGTGGTTTACACTTTTCATTCAATTTATTCAAGTCGACCAATGTTTTCTTCCCGTTTGCCTTATATAGTATCTGGTTTTACAGACTGACCAATTCAACGTGGTTCTGAGTCTGACATGAATCGTTTTTGGCCATCAGAACATTGAATGGGACGGCACGGCGCATAATTACCAATAACAATTTAGCCCGATTAACACTCTCCCCCATACTGAACCCTTGCTATACATAGTATTCATCGAATATTTTTCACATCGAATATCGATATCGAAAATTTTGCAATACTATCAAATATCACCCCCCCCCCCCCCCCGGCTATATCACCGCAGATTAGGGTTGGCAAGCGATTTTTTTAAGCGATTTTTTTTTTAAATTTCGATTTTTTTTTTTAAAAATCGCAGCACCCGTACCGATTGTTTTTAAAAAAAATCGCTGGCTAAAAATTTTGGTACTCGAGCACTAGGTAAAATGCAAAAATTTAGCGCGCAAGCGCGCACTTTCATGCAAACAATCCATCAGTTACTTTTTTCATTGCTTTTACAACCAATTTGGGGGTGTAGCAGGGACGTATCCAGGATTTTCGAGCGGGGGGGGCTGCTTGTTTACGGAGCCCGGCGAACGGGGGGGGCTCAGCCCCCCCCCCCCTTGAAATTTCGCCTACATAGTGACGGAATGGCGCCATGGCGCTGGCGCCATTCATAGGCGCCACGCCATGGCGCCATTGGCGCTGGCGCCAGCGCCAGAAACCGCTGTATATGTATGAAATACACGTTCATACACAGCGGAGGGCACACAATTTCATGGATTTGTGTCACCGGGGACCGATCCGCTGACAATTATGTGTTGGAGGGGAGGTCGCGCGCCAGCGCGCGAAATTTTTTGCACCTACCATGAAAAATGTATAGGAAAAGTTGCTTTTCCCGGGATTTTTTAGGTCTCACCCCGGGAGCGGGGGGGGCTGCAGCCCCCCCCGCCCCCCCCCTGGATACGTCCTTGGGGTGTAGTACGCATTTATGTCTGCTTTTAAGCGTGTAAGGTAGGCTGTAAATCATTTTAGGAAGTATTCATAGTTATGCTTTGTGTTGTCACATCAAACATTTATGCAAATGCATCCATGTTCACTTCCAATATGATTTATAGTTTGTTCTGACCAATAACATGCTATTTCTGCAAACAAAATTACAAATGGTCGATGAAATGTGATTCACGTCACAAATATAACAATTTAATCACTTTTACACTTAAAAATAACTGACTTTCAAGCTTTTCCGAAGCTCTACAGTACTTATATTAGCACAGAAAGCATAAGTGTGCACTCTCTATCAATTTATATGGTATTTATTACCCCCAGAAACGATTTTAGGCAGAAATGGGGCTAATTTTGACCCCAGCGATTTTTATTTTAAAAAATCGATTTTTTTTTTTTTAAATCAATTTTTTTTTAAAAAATCGGGGTCGTTAAAAAAAATCGATTTTTTTCCAACCCTACCGCAGATATCGACCATTTTTCCTGTTGAATATCGATATAAAGCGTCCATATTGATACCCAGTTTAGTTTCCTAAAAAATATTACGAACACCAATTACAATTCGCAGAACGATGAGTCAAAGCCAAAGTTGACACTGAAATTGACCGAGACGGAGCACAAGGAGCTAGTCGACGACCTGAAGGTGCGCCGCCGCTTGGCGTTCCAAAATGGGTGTTTTTCAGAACATATAATTAAAGAAAATATAATTAAATATAATCTCGGCAATCTGTCAAAAAATAAATGAAAATCCCCCTTAAAAACGCAGAGAAAATAGAAATAAATATAATAATTTAATATACCGTATTACCTCGAAATACCCCCATGGGGTTTATTATTTCGCAAGCAAAACTTAAGAGGGGGTTAAGACGACGGGGCAATACGGTAAATGTTATTTTCTATATTTTCTTCTCATAAAATAAAAATAATCAAATCCCCTCGGAAAAAAAACCTAGGAGAAAATATAAAAAAATAAAAAAATTTTAGTACATTTTCTTATTTACTTTTAAAAATATAAACCTCCAGGCATTTTTCGGAAGGCCACCTCTACTCCCAACCCCACACCCCCCTCCCCCCGCAGGACTACATCGCGAACTACGAGGGCGGCGACCCGCCCAAGGAGGTGCTGCGCGCGTACGTGATCAACTGGTACCTAGCGCTGCGGCAGCGCGAACTGCAGCGCTACAGCGAGCTGGCGGCGCGCGTCCTCCGCCCCGGCAAGGGCCTGTGGACGTACGGCCGCCGCCGCCGCGCCGCACAGGTCCGTCCAGTAGAGTGTCACTGCTCGCTTGCGGGGTAGATCGAGGGGGAGGGATGGAGCTTTTGGATTGTTGGCAATTTGCCAGGGATTGGGAAATTGACTAGAATACATTTAGTGACATTTTGAGGTTAGGTGAAGCGTGACAAACGCCAGTTTCTACCTACAAGCAAATTTGTAAATTTTAGCAAGAGGCCAAAAAAAGAGCTAGGTACCCCCTCATAACGTTCCACAATGAGAGAAGTGGGCTTTAAACTGTCTTCGCATGATTTGTGTCAACAAGAAAACTGCAACATGCAAACTACTTACGTATGTGCTCGAATAATTCCTCTGGGAATTATTTTTTGTCAGACTTCTTTTGAGGGAGGGGGACTATTCAAGGGGGAATTATTACTTCGTCAAACATTTTCAAGTATGTTTCTATTTCATGAAATATGCTTTATTAACAACATAACATGCAATTCACATTATCATACGCAATGAATTTGTCATATGCCTAAAGGGGGGGGAGAATAATTTTTCGAGGGGTATACTTTTTGCCCACTGTCTTTCACACAGGGGGAGGGGGATTATTTAAGCAACTACGGTAGTTTATAGACGCAGTTTGCTTGCGGCCACTAGCCCAGCGAATACCCAGCCAAGTGCAAAAACAGTAATCGCGCGCGCAGATCCCCGACGTGAACGGGCTTCGGCCCAACTTGGGCTGGGGCAAGCGCGGCCCCGAGCTGAACGAGCAGCGCACCGTGGATTTCCCCCTGCAGTTCTAAATGGATTACTGGTCGGTTGGCTGAGTGGGGGGCGACTTCGTTTAAGTTTCTATGATATGCCCCCTGAAGAGGCTGATTTTGATTTACACGCGAGGTGTCACTTTTGAATCGTACTTTAAACGGTAACAAAAAGTAACAAGCAGCGACCTTAGAAGCGTGTGAAAAATTGCGATAAGTGAGACACCTAACGAGTGAAAAAATCGTCAGTAAAAACGCGGGCTAAAATGGATACTTGAAACCTTGCGGCCTTTTAAGAGAAAGCAAGAAAAGGTGCGATGTCCAAAGTAGACACACACACCAGTTGACGCCTAAACTCGTGTTAACTTAATTTTGCCAATTTGTGGTTTCAACTTTCCCGCGTGTCATCTTTAATAGTGAACAAATTTTCATAGGTCAAGCGACAAAACCCTAATCATTCAGTTAACACGAATTTACGACGTCAACTAGCATAGTCAACAAAAAACCGCACGCAGGCGCCAAAACAAAAACGCACGGTAGTCGACTGGACGTCGGGCGACTGGGGCGCCAGCCGGGTGTGATTCCTGTCCAATAATGCGCACTTTGCGACCCATCTCTCTGCCATTGCCCTCGCGCCCGTCGCGACCTTACTGTCCCCCTTCTCCGAATAACTGATTCTATATTCAGTAGCGTACGGTAGCTCAAGTCTGCGCAGCGTCGCGAAACTGACCCGATTTTCAAATCGTACTCGGCTAAAAGGATCTACAAATGAATTTTATCTCAAACTTGATGCAAACGATATTGTACTTGCGTGGAATGGATAAAAACATGCGGAAAGCGGCGATCACATAAACACCTTCCCGATCAAGTTCGGCCCCCCATTTTTTATTTTACTTCTGACGTCCTATCTCCAGTTCTAGGACGCGCCAGAAGCTGAAACTTGGGGTAGATATTGGCGCAACGCCCCACTACTTCGCAAGAATTGGAGAGGTCGCGGCAACCCCCTACAAGGTGGGTCACCCTAAGTGCAAAAAAATTTGTGGCTTTTTAGTGTCCCACACAGGTCCGGCCCCCACTGATTTCTTGCACTGCGGGTGCCATACCTCCAGCTGTGGGAGGCTTAACAATCTACAATTTTGGGGATGTGTTGCCAACACCCATCCCCTACTATACACTGGCCAGGCGGTTTTTGGCAACTCACCAGTGTGGGGTGCAGCATTCAAAATTTATCAAAACATTACTGTCCCACACAGGTCCAGCAGCCAATTGAATTTTAAAAAATAAACACTTTTGTGTTGTTTTAACACTAAAGTGATTGATAATGTCAAATAAGCATAAAATATCCTCTATAAATATCTTATCCCACCGAAAACCGCCCACCACATGAACCAATCCCCTAAAGTGGCTGACAAAAAATCACTTTTTGCAACTTTTTTATTAGGCACTTGAACTGTTGGTTTACAATATTTTATAGAGGAGTTAAGGGTTTTAAGTTGTGTAAAAAACCTTAGCTCCAAAAAGCCTTCATAAGAAAATTTGCTTGGGGTAAATTTAAAATTGTAAATTTTACTTATTTTTGTTCCTGCAATGATGTCATTTTTTCAATTTGAAATTCACCCTAAGCAAATTTTCTTATGAAGGCATTTTGGAGGTAAGGTTTTTTACACAACTTGAAACCTTGAACTCTCCCCTAAATTATTGTAAACCAGCAGTTGAAGTGTCTAATAAGAAAGTTGTAAAAAGTGATTTTTTGTCAGCCACTGGAGGGATGTGTTCATGTGGTAAGTGGTTTTTGGTGGGATAGAATATTTATAGAGGATATTTAATGCTTATTTGACATTATCAATCACTTGAGTGTTAAAAAAACACAAAAGTGCTTATTTTTTAAAATTTAATTGGGTGCTGGACCTGTGTGGGACAGTGATGTTTTGATAAATTTTGAATGCTGCACCCCACAGTGGTGAGTTGTAGGGTTGGGACGATATGACTTTTCGATATCGATATTTGATATTCGATATTTTTTTCTGAAACTCGATATTCGATATCGATACGATATGGACCCTCGATATTCGATATGAAAATATGCTCGATATTCGATATCGATATTTCGATATTTTGTCTTTCGTAAAGCAAGGCATATCTTGAGTGGGATATTGTATTTCCATTTGGTCACAAACATAGTTGATCATAATTATTCTTACTGAATAGTAGATTGTACAAATTTACATAAAATTAACATAAAATCACCCCACAACCTAAAATTTGATGGATGTGGTAAAGAAAATGCACTATGGCGCCAGCACCATGGCAAATACTCTGACGTGGACATTTGTGAGTGCATTTGCACAAAATTAGAGGTGGGTGCAACTGCTAAATGGAAATATATGTCATCTGACGACAACGTGCACACATGAGCACAGAATTTTTGAAAATTGCCTTAAAAATCACGTTCTAAAAGTGCAATTCCTGGCATTATTTAAGTGAGGCCATGGAAGGGAAGAATATCGAAAAATATTGAAAAAATGCTCGATATTCGATATTTTTTCACAATTTTCGATATCGATATTCGATATGAAAAAATAGTCGATATCCGATATTCGATACAATATATCGTCCCAACCCTAGTGAGTTGCCAAAAACTGCCTGGCCAGTGTAAAGTAGGGGAGGGGTGTTGGCGACACATCCCCAAAATTTTAGATTAATATCCGTCCCACAGCTGGAGGTATGGCACCCGCAGTTCACAAAATCAGTGGGGGCCGGACCTGTGTGGGACACTAAAAAAAGCCACGAAAATTTTTTGCACTTAGGGTGACCCACCCTGTAGGGGGTCGCCGCGACCCCTCCAATTCAAGCGAAGTAGAGGGGGGTTGCGCCAATATCTACCCCAAGTTTCAGCTTCTGGCACGTCCTAGAACTGGAGATAGGACGTCAGAAGTAAAATAAAAAATGGGGGGCCGGACTTGATCGGGAAGGTGTTTATTTCGCGCAGACGCCGGAGACGCGCTCGAAATTCGGTTTGGAAGTCACGTTAGCCAAAGGATCTACGCGACTTACCTAGGCCCCACACGCCCCAGTTGACATTGACACCAAATGTCAACTGGTTCCGAACCCAATTAAAAGTATGCCGACGAGCGGGCGGAACGGCATTCGAATGCAAAGAATCGTGTGGCATGGAGCTCTAGGTAGTGTTGAACATATTTTGCGGTGCGACATGTAGGAGGCGGCATGAAGTATTTACTGTGTAGTGTTACTCGTCAGCAAGCTTTGAATTGGGACAGGAACCAGTTGACACTTGGTGTCGTTGTCAACTAGTGTGTGGGACTAGGGTTGGCCGATGTTTTTTTTTAAACGTTTTTTTTATTAAAAAAAACGTTTTTTTTAAAAAAAAACATGACGTCCGAAATGTTTTTTTTTTAAAAAAAACATCAGCCGAAATTTTTAGTACTAAGCACTAGGTATTTTGCAAAATTTTTGCGCGCAAGCGCGCAATTTCACACACAAATTGACATTGGTGGTTGTTTTCATTGGTTTTGTTGCATTTTTAGTATCAAAACATCCATTTCTATGTGCTACCATGGGTGAATAAGCCGACATATGTTGCTGTAATATATAATATTGAGGTAATGTGCTTCCATGTACCTCCACAGTGTGTAACTTCACTCCCAAAGTAACAACCTCCTTTTATAACCTTGTTTGATCACCATTCCGTGCCAAACTTTACCTGAAGTCACGAACATTCGACTATAAGGCGATATACGAACGATATGTCGACGAAAAATGGATATTTTTGACACAAATCACCACTTATAATGCTATCCCATGGCTCCACCAAGGACGTAGCCAGGGGGGGGGGCGGGGGGGGCGGCCGCCCCCCCCGCCCCCCCCTGGCTACGTCCTTGAACACGCTGCACAACTGCGGGACAGGCATCACAGGCAAATTTTCCCCAGTTTAGACCGCCTTAATAAATCGGACAAAAACAGACATTTCAACGCCTTTACTCAATTCTCAGCGATAATATCGACCCCACCCAAAAACGACACAACCACAAAAAAAATCAAGAAAAAGGTGCCGCCGCGGCGGCAGTATATTCGAGCCGTTCGGGCGTCTGTATGAAATCCAGCCAGTCGCTGGCGTGCGTCGGCAACAAGCCAATGCTGTGGCACTTGTACAAGGCTAGGGCGATGCCCAAAGCGTTGCCAACGGTGTAGACCAGCTTTTGAAGGATTATCCCACTTAACTGTTCTTCTAAGCCTGGACGTTTGAGACGCTGTCTATTTAGTAGGGTTGGTTGAAATAGGGATGAAAAAAAGTTTTTTTAAAGACCTAGTTTAGGATAATAAAAAAGTTTTTGTTTTTCAGTGTTCTATAAAAAGCTTTTTTATTGAAAGTATTTTTTCAGAAGTACAGAAGCCATAAAAACAAGGAAAACAGTTATAAGATATGTGATACTTTCAAGCAAAATTTTAGAATTTAAACCAATGCATGGGTACCAACGTTTTTGCGGGGAGTTGTTTTAGAACCTTTCTATAATACATTTATACTTTTATCAATTTATAATTTATGTTCAGCCATTGAAATACGATTTTTTAAAGGATGAAGTTCGCGTAACTGTTATACTCATCTATATATTTGGCTGTGATTTTTTAAATCCGATCAGGTGCTGCTATTGTTTGATCGCTTTAAAAAACGCGTGCCAACCCCACTAATGGCCCACCGCACACTGCAAAGTGGCACGGGCGGTTCGGACGTTTTTTTTGCATGGTCGGAATTCAAAGGCGGAATTAAAAAGAGGTGTGGAATAAAAATCGTCCGAACCGACCCAAATTTCAGTAGTTTTTTAAATTTGTCGTAAAAAATCGTCCGAATCGACTTACATTTCCGCCCGGGCGGAAATTAAAAACGTCCGAACCGCCCGTGCAGTGTGCGGTGGGCCATTGAGTATAAAAAAACACAATCGAAAACTTACTGTTACCGTTTCAAACAAAATATTTAGACAAGACAAAACCGAAACTCCTTTTTTAAATAGCCTACAAGTACAAACATACCTCTGAACGCCTGATTAACAGCCAAAATAGCCTTGAGCGGTCGCCAGGCCATCATGCACACCATCATGATGGGGAATATGCTGATGCTGTTGCCGGACATGTACATGACGAACATGTTCATCGGCAAGGACTTGAGCGGCGCCAGCGCCACGTCCCACGCCCGCTTCGACAGCAGGTGCTGCTGTTGCTGCGCCGCTTCGCCGCGGCCGCCTGCGGCAAAAGTGACGCCGTGTTAATAAAACGCAGCAAAGGAAATCACGACAGCGACATGTTTGAGTTACAAGACTCTCCCCAAGGAGTTGGAGTAACTATTCAGCGTGGCTAATCTGCCGCGAGACTGGGCTTAGATGCTGCGCGACACACTGCTGCAGAGGCAGACTCCGCGGCCGAACTATCATTTCCGAACACCAATTTTGGTAAAATGCCAAAATTATCAACAAAAAAGCAAACGGCGTTTTGGAGTTATTCTCCTGGCGTCGCTTGGCTCGTTCCAATAGCTTCCGTACTCCAGATCAAGTACAGTGTATCCTTCTACATTCATCCAGTATCAGTCTCCACTATCAAGCAAACTAGAGGCTCTGTAATGACTAACCTTACCTTTGAGCGACTCGTTTGGGATGGTGCCAAGACACTGTTACGTTGTATATTGAAAATGTAAAAAGCTTAACAAAAGTTGCCAAAGCGACCAAATTGGCACCAGACTTATTCATGCTCATGCGTTGGAATCAAAAGAATTCTACTGACTATTTTCTAGGAAAATTCACTATTTTGGGCTTAAGCTTAGGCTTAGGTAAAAAATTAGAAATACTAACCATTTTAAGCTTAGCCCTACTAACCATTTTAAGCTTAGCCCTACTAACCATTTTAAGCTTAGCCCCACTAACCATTTTAAGCTTAGCCCTACTAACCATTTTAAGCTTAGCCCTACTAACCATTTTAAGCTTAGGGCAATGAACCATTTTAAAAATAGCTTAAATAGGTAGTGGTAAAGTCAAATGTCAAATGTAAAGTGAAGTGTCAAATGTAAAGTAAAGTGTCTATTGTGTATCCAAATCTTTTATTTTTGTATCCAAATCTTATGTTTTTGTATCCAAATCTTACTTTTCGAAATAAGATTTGGATACAAAAACATAAGATTTGGATACGAAAAATAAGATTTGGATACACAATTGACACTTGACTTTACATTTGACACTTACTTTACATTTGACTTTGCATTTGACCTTACATTTGACACTTTTCTTTACATTTCACATTTGACTTTACATTTGACACTTTACTTTACATTTTACATTTGACTTCACATTTGACTCTTTTCTTTACATTTCACATTTGACTTTACATTTGACACTTTACTCTTTATTTTACATTTCACATTTGACTTTGCATTTGATCTTCCATTGACACTTTTCTTTACATTTCACATTTGACTTTACATTTGACACTTTACTCTTTATTTTACATTTCACATTTGACTTTGCATTTGATCTTCCATTTGACACTTTACTTTACACTTTAATGGGCTTGGGATTGCTACCAGGTTGTTTTTACCCAACTGTATCAAGGTAACTACCACAGTGGTGATAAATAATATCACCACTATGGTAGTTACCTTGATACAGTTGGGCAAAAACAATGTTGCCAAACCCGCGAGGTACAGAGCCAGCTAGAGCCAATTCCAGACCACAGCAAACATGTCCAAACAGAGCCAGCTGGTGCCTGCAGGCTCCGCCCACTCTGTTAGTGTAACTGCTCTAACCTCTGTCACCCACCCAGTATAAAACCAGCTCCCTAGACAGCCAGAGCTCAAGTCAGACCCACTTGGGTCTGCACCTAGACTCAATATAGGGTTCTACCTCCTATATTGGGATTGTATTTTTATGTAGGGGGTGTTCCCGACCAGTGGCCCCCGGTGCATAGGATGGGGCAACCAGCCGTGGTCGTGTGTCCAATTTTTTGGTCACATGATTGCGACAGTGGCTGCGCGTTTTGTCTTTTAGATAAAACGCGTAAGTCGCTTTTGGTAAATTGCCCACCTAGTAATAAGAAAAAGGTAAGGTTAGTAATGCTAGAGCCCAAACTAGACGGGTTTGTCAACTGGCACGGTGCCAAATGACACAAAAGCCCGTCAAAAACCAGCCCGACACACCAGCGGCGGCATCAGAGGCGGACGCGTTCACGGCGGCGGCAGAGTGGTGCGTCAGGCTGCCCGCCGCCTGCGCCACGTAGCCGGGCGGGTCGCACGGGTAAGAGGGCGGCCGCCACCCGCCTGGGTCATTTTTCAATTGGGTGACAAGTTTTTGAAGTTGCACTTCACTTTGAAGCGGCACTTTAAAGCGGCACCCACCTTTTGAGGAGCACACCTCCAGTTTCCATTTGTTGGCCAGGTTTACCGGCGTTTTGGATGGACCGGACATGATAACGCTATTTCAAAATGACGACGGAATGGGCGACCACAAGTTGAAATTTTCTTTTTTTAATTTCAGGGAGTATTTATATTTGAGCTCCGCCTTAAAAAAGACTGTTCGTACATAATCCATAACGGTTTTAGCGGATTGGTAATGTGTATGCGGTTTGTTTCATATTGGCTATTCCTTTTACGCAGTGTACAGAATCGGTAAAACGAGCGATAAAATACAACAAACTTGTTGGATACGGGTTTATTCGGGAGGGGAGTATTCAAGTGTCACTGTCAAACAAGGGAGTATTGTTATTTCGCCGGAATTTTCACGGAGGTAAAAATATACTGAAGAAAAATACCAACACTATGAATATCAATAGGATCCAGCCAATGTGCTCCCACAACTTGTTTTTTTATAACTAAAGTATTAGGCGAAATAATACCATCCTCGAATGAGCCCGCTCGAATTTACCCCCCTTAAAATTTGCTGGCGAAAAAATAAATCGCTTGGTGCATTACGAGGAAATTGTATTTTGCAGAATTATCACAACTGAGGTTTCACCGGTCACAACACTGCTTCCCAATGACCGCTTGAAAACGGCCCAAAAAGTTAGGAGCTGCACGAAAAATTGACGAAAATAATCTCAAAAATTCATTCGCATTGTTTACTGGCCACATGGCGATACCTCAACCCACTGAAGGTAAGTAAATTCAGCTGTTTTATCATCCGCATGTACCCTATTTCCTCGAATTACCGGGGGGGGGGTTTGTTCATAGTGGAAATTTTGAGGGGATTAAACAAGGGGGCAGGGTTATTCGAGGGGAGTTCAAAAAATAAATAGTGGCCATTTTGACAGAGTTGTTAAAATACTGGTATTTTTGGAAAGTGTAAGTGTAAGCGTAAATACACTTTCCAAATTTTAAGTATGGATACCAAAAATGTAAGGTATTTTTAAAATACCCAGGAAAGTGTAAAAAAAGTGTAAGTGTAAAAAAAAATTTTAGAAAGAGCTTTCACTGTTGAGCATTAAAAACACCATTGTTTTCACCTTTAGATCAATTTATCTATCATTTTCATTCATTATTTCACATTTTACTGCCAATTATGAAACATTTCAGACTGTAACAAATTTAGTGGTATGAAGTTGCCTACTAATGGCACTTTTTCAGTGTTGATATTTTACTGATTAAGCAATGTGATACACACTGTTCAAATGCAAGAATGTAGATGCAGCAAATATCAATGCAAAAGCCAGTGGACTTTGTGTCCAGCTGGTGAATTTCAATAATTCTTGTCCTTTTTACAAAAGTATGATGAAACTGTAGAATACCATATGAGTACTGTTCAGAGGTCAGAGATAGTAAACAGACAGACATACCCGGGTATTTCGGGTAAGTGTAAATACACTTTCGCAACTATGCATTTTGAGCGGGTATTTCCAGCAGGTATTTCGATGAAATACGGTAAATGCTATTTAAAACTACCTATAAGTGTTTCATTTGTATCGGGAGGACCAAAATTGCAAAATAAATACTCGTTATCTTTCCGGCTGCGAAAAAATTCGAAAATATCGGTGAGGTGTGTGTGGGCCAGTCTTATAAAAAAGTTGCTTCCTTGCAAATATTTTTTTTAAATAAAAACTGGCAAGTCGGCCGGACAGGCGACTCGTGCGTCCTGTGCGGCTTCAACCGGCTGCCGCAGCTGTGCCTGACCGACTGCGGCCACGTGCTGTGCGCGTACTGCTTCCTGGGCAACTTGCACAAGAACGTCGAGCAGCACGCCACCGCGCGCATCCGCTGCACTGTCAAGGGCTGCGACAATTGGGTGGGTCAAGCGATCACTTTTGGACTGCGTTGTACACCTTGAATGAGGCCCCCCCCTCGATGAGTTGCTGCATTTGTTATTATTCTGTATTGATTCTAGGGAGTGTTATCATAAATATGTTTTACAAATATGTACCATCATTATTAACATAAAAATACTGTTTTGATATTGTATTGATTTTAATATTGTGTTGGTTGATTAGCTCAATCCTTGCTGGTCTGTGTGCATTTCTCGAAAATCTCGGACCGGAAATCATTCACGAGGCAATCATTCATTTCCCTCAGTTTACCGACACTGGGGGGGGGGTTAATCGAGGGTAAACAATCCAACGAAGAGGCTTTATTCTACCGACTACGGTAGTTTTAATATCTCGCAGTTCATTTCCCTCGCTTGAACTGTAATGGCCGCGTAGTTGCGGTCATTGAACTTTGCTTGGTTGGGGGTTTTGAAGACGCGGAAATAAGTTGTTTTCAATAAATATGGCGGCGAGAACCGCAAGTGCCAATAAAAATGCCAAGTCCACTTCAATTTCAAGCACGCTTTATTCGGCGATTTAGCTTCAATAATTGATAGAAAATTGGGGGCAAAATAGAAAACATTCCGCAATCTTAGGCAAAAATATTTAGAGTCAAAACGGAGAAAATATTCACGCGACAAAAGTGAAAACATTGACTGCCAGCCAATTCAAAATATCGGCTGGATATGCATAAGATATGGGGGGTACCTACATAAAAATGTCACAAATGGAACAGCGCCAAACTGTCTACAACGTGGCGCCGAGTACATAACACATACCTGCATACATAGGCCACACAAAAATGAACACCTAAAAACCATTCGCGACACCACCCCGCGGTACACGAGTACGCAGTGCATACAAAATACATAGGCGCATAGAAACCATAGAGCGGCGCATGGGGGTGATCTACATGGGCAGGCGAACACTTACTGTTGCATTTGAATACCTACCGTAAGACAATGAATCTAAATATAAGGAAAACAAATGCCTACAAAATGGTGGCATAACAGCCCCTCCCATGACAACAGTTACACTACCTACAAAAGAAACACTAGTGGAACTGGAAGTCAGACAAAAGCTTACATAAAAAGCTACAAAACTTGCAACCACATTGAACTAAGTGGAATTTTCAAGTTACCCAAATATAATATGACCAGTAACTAAAAAAACATATCCAGAATCACAAATGGATCAGATTGGAATGTAACTATATAAAAAAACAATTTGAAGGGTGCATTTCCACAGCACACAAATCTATGCCCTAAAATCATGCTAGCACTGCTCAGCCTGGATTCCATCGGGCACTGGAACTGGGCCTGGCTTTGTGCTTGCGACGCATGCTCGGCTCGCCCCGATAGTTGGCCACCAGTCGACCATCGAATTTTGCAACGTCCACCAACATGAACTCGGCATGTGGTGGCATGTATTTGGCAGAGTTGTAAAAATATTTGGTGTCAGACTTTTTTCGTGGGGGTCTGCTGTAGACCTTGGTGCAGTTGGTGCGCGGTAGTGTAACAGGCTTCGATAAGTGTGATTTTGGATGGCCCACAGTTGGCGCTAAATCGTGTGGTAGCTTAGTGACCACCGATGGTGTTAGCATTTCCCCTTTAGTTGGGGACCGGCAGGTGTGAATCGATTTGCCCATTGCTTTGGGCACGAAACTGGCCTCAAGTCGCTGAAGCTCAGAAATGGTGGTGCGATTCATTTTGAGTGTGCCATAGAGTGCCTCGTGGCCAAATAAAAGCGGGCTCGATGTGTGCGGGAAGTGTGGTTTCCGTTTAACCACAGCCCAGATGTCTGCCGATTGCTGTTGTCCACCGGGTGTGGTATGCAGCAAATGCATTTTGTAGAGTGCCAGGTGACGCCCTGGAATTGGCTCGCCAGCAGTCCCCAAACCTGAATCAGGGTATGGCCGGTACTTCGCCTTTTCTGTGCTGGCATTGCACTGTGCGCGTTTCCATACATCCTCGAGCAGATGCTCCTCGATGATGATCCCCTCCTCACAGCCACTATCGAGTGTGCCTGTGAGCGTGCAGCCCATGAAATCCACTTTGGCCAGCGGGCGATCACAGCGGGCATGTCACATGCTTGGTGGGTTCATGGCGCAACCCATCTGCTTGTGAGCTGCATAGCCGCTAGGGAACCACATTTCAAAATCGGGCTCGGGCTCGGGGTCAGATGATGGATTAGACACATTTTTAGTCAATTTTGTAGCAGGATTATTAGCAGATTCATTATCC
This sequence comes from Sphaerolaimus hirsutus, assembly GCA_964036195.1. Taxonomy (NCBI): domain Eukaryota; kingdom Metazoa; phylum Nematoda; class Chromadorea; order Monhysterida; family Sphaerolaimidae; genus Sphaerolaimus; species Sphaerolaimus hirsutus. Next base: position 24,601,340 of record OZ038452.1, read on the forward strand.
GATTCCGGAGCGCTGTAAATTTGCTCATCAAATTTCAGGTTGAGCTTTTTACACTCAGTGCGCATCCTTTCCCGAGCGTCATGCTTGGTTTTGCCAGCCTTTTCCAAAGATTCTCGGGCCCGTTCAGCCCGGTCCAGTTGGTAGGCAGGCGACGCCGGATTCAAAAAACATTTTGCCGGCTCGTGCGGCATGGGTGCCCGATGCAAAAAATAGGTGCACCATGGACCCCGATGTGTCGTTGGGTCAAATTTAGACTGCCTATCCCAACCGCCTTTCTGGCCATCAGATCGGCCTGGGGCGCTTCACGATGCAGCTTCAGCCAACGGAGTATTTCCCCAGCCAGCATTTCTGCCCGTTGACAACTTTGGCTTCCAATAAGTATTACGATTTTTATTCTGTTCAGCATGACGATGCGAGTTTTCCTCGCGGGCAATATCGAGGCGACTAACAGCGTCCGCTAACTCGATCTCACCATCCCGCCATTTGTCGCGCCACCGATACCAACACATCGTTGGCACCATGTCTTCGACTTCGAGGAATAATTTATCCCCGATCATTTTCTCTCGTTGTGAATTGTCAATTTGCTCGCTGATATAGTGGAACGAGCTGCACAGCTTGCGGTACAGGGAAGACACCGTATCAGAGGATTTAGCAGAAATTCTATACCACTCGGCTACCGAATGCGCCTTGCGGTCGAGACGATGCACCCGCGCCAACTTGTCCAGAACATAGAGAATCGAATTACGCTTGTCCAGGCGGATAGATGCATAGTGATCCTGGGCACTACCTTTCAGGCACTGTTGGAACACATTAGTCCAAAACAAGTGTTGGTATGCCGGCGGGACGTTCAGAGCCTGTAACGCCACATTGTGAAGCCAAAATTTAAATGGCCCCGACGGCGCGCTTGAATCCCCATTGAACGGTGTTTGCTTGCTGGCTACATTGGCCACATGGCCACCGCCCATGTGATCGCGAGACGACAATTGCCCCAGCGTATCCACGAGGGACGGAAAACCATCGGCCGGTACCATGACATATTGGTCAATGTAGGCAGCGATTTGACCGATCAAACCACCAGGTAACAATGAAATGGCCTGCAGCCTAGCTTCGGTTGAATCGACCAACTGGTCCGTAGAAGCGGAAGAGGTCCTCGATGGACAGCGATTGATTGTGCCAGGTGCCGGTATCGATTGCGTCCCCATGGGCACGTTTTGCACTGGTGCCGTGTGCGCCTGCACTGACGATGAAGTAAATTGTTGGACAAATGCCGGATTGCTAGATAGCAGTTGCTGGAGAACAGGCAAAAGGTTGTCCACAGTCAGCGCCACAGGTGGTTGGGAGACCGCAACGCCTTGAGGCGGCGTGGGGTCGTTCCCGATGCCTCTGGGTGGTACTTGATCTTCAAGGTCGAGGACCAATTCCACAACAGTATCTGGATCTGTGAAATACAGGTCCATGCACTTCCACACATGCTGGATCAATCGCCCAGTTCCTAGGCGGGGCGGATCGCTAATCGTGGGCCACTCGCCATCGTTAACGCGAAACTGCATTAGCACATTTAGCAGGCGCAACAATTTTGGCCGGTCCACGGGCTCGTCCATCCATGATTCAACTACCGGCTCCAGTTCCGCTCGCGTATATTGCGACATGTCGGAAAATGTGAGAAGTCACTAAATCTGCACAAGCACAATTCACGTGCGAAGATAGTGCAGGAGTGACTGAACACAACTGGAGTTGCAAAATAGCAGGTAGGTGCCAAAAATGACCCAGGATAGAAGTGAATACAAGCACGTGCAGCAATTGGCACTGCGCCAAAATTCCACACTGTGCGGCACCCTGCACAAATGGCGCCCCAGTGACACCCTGCGACCGCGTGTGGGTGTGCAGCACCTCACAGTGACTGCGTCACGCAGCAGGAAAAAGTCTGCACAGCCCCAGCAGCCAAATCCACTGGCCCCAGTGGCTCAGCGGAAAGCGAACGGTTCCCAGTCAGCCCCAGTGGCTGATTGGGTAAACGTGTGGCGCGGCACCGAGCCGGACAGTCGCTGGCCCCAGTGGCACAGCGACAGCAAAACCACACAGCCAGTTGGGTTTGATCAGCCCTAATGGCTGATCGAGTTGATAAAGCGGCGCGAAGCGGCGCCGCTATGTCGCTAGCCCCAGTGGCAAAGCGACTCAAAAAACGATTTCGATCAGCCCCAGTGGCTAATCAAAGCAAGTCGTCGCGTGGCGCGGTCCCTCGCTGGACTGTCGCTGGCCCCAGTGGCACAGCAACGCGAAAATCGTTGAATTCCGGTCAGCCCCAGTGGCAAAGCGACACGAAATACAATTTCGATCAGCCCCAGTGGCTGATCGAAGCTGGCCGCGCAGCCGCAGTGGCTGATAAGCGGCTGGCCAGGCGGGAGCGACGCGTGCCGCTAAAGTCCCGCGGCACGAAAACGCGGCGGAATTTTTCCACACAGCCGGGCGAACAGGAGGCCCGGGGTCGATTGATGGGAGCTAAATTAATAGCTCCCAGTACAGTCACCATGTAATGGCCGCGTAGTTGCGGTCATTGAACTTTGCTTGGTTGGGGGTTTTGAAGACGCGGAAATAAGTTGTTTTCAATAAATATGGCGGCGAGAACCGCAAGTGCCAATAAAAATGCCAAGTCCAATTCAATTTCAAGCACGCTTTATTCGGCGATTTAGCTTCAATAATTGATAGAAAATTGGGGGCAAAATAGAAAACATTCCGCAATCTTAGGCAAAAATATTTAGAGTCAAAACGGAGAAAATATTCACGCGACAAAAGTGAAAACATTGACTGCCAGCCGATTCAAAATATCGGCTGGATATGCATAAGATGTGGGGGGTACCTACATAAAAATGTCACAAATGGAACAGCGCCAAACTGTCTACAACGTGGCGCCGAGTACATAACACATACCTGCATACATAGGCCACACAAAAACGAACACCTAAAAACCGTTCGCGACACCACCCCGCGGTACACGAGTACGCAGTGCATACAAAATACATAGGCGCATAGAAACCATAGAGCGGCGCATGGGGGTGATCTACATGGGCAGGCGAACACTTACTGTTGCATTTGAATACCTACCGTAAGACAATGAATCTAAATATAAGGAAAACAAATGCCTACAAAATGGTGGCATAACAGAACCTGCTCAGGTGCACCCGAACGACGTGTGGACAATGCTGACGCGCGAAGAATTGGACTCGGTAGAGCCGGCGGCGACGCGGCTGCAGCTGCTGCGCCGCTGGGAAGAGCTGAGCATACGGTCGGCGCTGGGCGGCGTCGACCGCACCAGAAAGTGTCCAAAGTGCGGCGAGCTGTATGCTAGAAATGTGCGCCGTGTGGATGTGTTTGTGACAGTGCCATCGTAATTACTGTGTTTCCGCGAAATGCACCCGGGGGTGATTTATTTCTCCGGCTCTGGCTAAGCGCCAGAAAAAAGGGCGCCAAGCGCCAATGGCGCGGCGCCCTTTGGCGCCATCAAATGGCGCCATTACATCACTAGTGATGTTAAAGACACCGCGAAATACGGCGGCGCACCGGCACCGGTGCTATTATGAAAAAATTGTGCCCAGCACCGGTGCCCCGGTGCCTCTCAACACTACTCATCAGTTGACAACCTGCAGCCCTCGCTCATCGTTTTATCACATCAAGGACCCCTCAATGTTTGCACCCCCAGCCCGGCTGCCACTACGTGCGCTGCGCCAATCGTCGCTGCAGGCATTCCTTCTGCTGGCCGTGTGGCGGACACGTGGAAACTATTCTGCACTTTACTCAGTACAAGCAGGGCTGTCTGCTCAGTTGGGACGACCTGTGGAAGGGCTCTTTCGTTTTACGGTGGGCTGGAGGCCTATGTGGACAAATTTGTGCCTATTACAAATGGCGGCTCGCACACTAGTTGACGCGTGTGTCAACTGGTCTGTGTCAACTCAGATTTCCGCTTCACCTGTCGCGACTTCTCCAAATGAAGGGTGTGCTTCTAAAAGTACCGATCTACAAATTTTTCAAATTTGAGTTAGGACCATTTTTGGGGTCCCCATAAAAATGCGCTTCAAAAATATATATAATATGTGGGGGGTGCGAAATTCAATTTTGAGATATGGGGGGTCGAAAAAAGCAAAAAAATCGCAAATTACAGTTTTTGAAATTTTAAAAGTACCGATCTACAAGCTTTATCAGCTTTTGTGTCTTTAAAAGTACCGATCTACACACTTTTTTCAAAATTGTTCTTTGAAATGTACCGATCTGCACATTATTTTTTGTGCTTCTAAAAGTACCGATGTCAGATCGGCGTCCGCTTGCGCAAAAACTCATTTTGTGCTTTTTTATTATGGGTAAAAGTACCGATCTACAGCTTTCTGATTTTGTGCTTTAAAAAATACCGATCTACACGCTATTACCAATTTGTTCCTTTAAAATGTACTGTACTACAAAAATACAATTCCCTAAATTTTATATAGCTAGTGTTATGTGTATAATCAATGATTATACCCATGCATGTGGATACCCAACAATATGGCCGAAATACCCTTACCCAAAATTCCCATACCCAATACCCATGTATGGGTATTGCATGCTCCAAACTTTCAATCGCGATTATCTCAAAATCGATTTTTTGTAGATCGGTACTTTTAGAAGCACACCCTTCAAATGCACATGCAGCAATGTTGAAAAAACGGCAAGTGTATTGGAGGATCGCTCTGCAACACGTGAAGCCGAAATCTGAGTTGACACGGACCAGTTGACACAGTGTCAACTAGTGTGTGGGCCGCCAATATGACACGTTCCGCAACAACTTCTCATTATACCTGTTCAATTCATGAACATCAAGCAGCCATGACACTTTCAGATTCATGTCAGATACTCCGGGATGTTGTTTGTGGCTGCTCACACCACATATATTCTTCCCCATACTGATTTTGGGACCGGGTTACATCACATACCGCATTATGCGACCGCCGCTGAGTCAGATCCAACGCAAAATGCCCAGCAAATTTGGCCGAATTGTGCTATATGGTTGGTGACTGTTGGGATTGGAAAAATGTAGGATTTCTGGCGCTGAAAATGAACAAACATATATTTCAAACATCTGGGACGAATTCAGCCCAAGTGTTAAGAAACCACCGAACAAAAATTATTTATATATGTTGTTACGCCCATGGCGACGCGCGCATGACGTAAATGCATTTATCTGCGCGCCGCAATTATTTAGCAGTGCGCGCCGCCGTTTTTTAGGTGGCGCGGCACCGCTGGATTAGTGTGGCGCATGTTTCCAAGTCAATATAAATAGGTGGCGGAGTTTTCATTCGTTGTTCAGTTTTCTCTGAGCCCAAGTAATTTCCGATTTCGATTTGATGTTGTTTTACATTGCCACCCGTGGCCGCACATGAAAACGTTCATTTAGAAAGTCGGATGACGAGTTACATGGTGATGTTTTGAAGGTAAAATAATCGCACATCTATCACAAACGGTCCTCCTTCTCAACTCGTTTGCCATGGCAACCTGGACCGGTCCGCGGTGAGGTTCGCCTGGCACATTGCCACTTGAAGTCCAGCTGCCACTTGCGCTGCTTCAAGTGTCCTCTCGGGTCCTGAGAGTCCAAATTGCAGAATCGTGCTTGTAGCTTAGACCTATATATGTTTGAAACAATTTTGCTGTTGTCGCTGGCTGTCTGGAGACTGTCCGACAACGGCAAAATTTTTTCAAACATCTATAAGTCTAAGCTACAAGCACGATTCAGCAATTTGACATGTATATTCGCCTAGGTAGAATGTACAATTGACCACTTTTTCTCATGAATTTGGAACCTTTTTACTCAACTTATTGAACTTTTTAGTGATGTTGAGTTGTCACAAAAAATCCGTGTAAACGCGGCCTTATGAAATTTTCTTAAATATTCTAAAGCTCATTGATAGGATAGATTTGGAGGCAGTTTTTCCTCCCATCTCAATGCAGGCAGCGCAAATACAGGTTGGCCGAAAAACAAAAAACCTGGAATGTCTAATTTTTGGTTCATTATTCAGATGGGTACGGTAGGTTGCCATTATAAGTGTGATGTCCGCCGAGTATACTGTAGTGTGATTGTTATTTTATTTTTTATTCTTATTTCTCTGCATTTTCTTTTTTGTATTTTTATATTTTCCATTTTCTTTTTTCTTTTTTGTATTTTTATTCTGACAAATTGCAGCTATGCCCTACACCCTAATCGCACCTCCCGACACACAATTGAATTGCGTTTTCGCGAGATGCGTGCACGTAGGGCAACGGTAAACAATCTGTAGGGAAGCTGCCCGATTTCGGGCGCATTACATGCATGTAGGGCGCATTACGCGAGAATTAAATCTGGCCCCTGGGGGTATTTCGAGGAAATACAGTATTTAACGAATTTGTAATCATTCGCGCAAGTAGCACGCGAGCCAGATTATTTACCCTTCAAAAGCGTTGTGTTCTTTAGATTTCTAATTTCAGCGATATAGATTTTTAAAACTTTCGAACGCTGAACGCGAAATTTCTGTGTGAATTCCCATCATAACAACCTTCACAACTTCCCCCGCAGTGCTAGTTTGCGTGCTTTTGACTCTGCCGGCGACAATCATTGGCCTGTGCGCCATACCCTGGATCATCGTCGCCTGGATCGCCTGGTGCCAGTCCCGGACCCTGTAAAATGCCCTGTAAAATGTAAAATGTCACGCAAGGTGTCAAAAGTCATGTAATATGCCCTGCAAAATGGCAAAATGGCACTTTGAGTGACATTTGACATTTTACAGGGCATTGTACAGGGTCCGGGACTGCGCCCAGGGCGGTCGTATTCAGCCCGTGCGCCCAGTTCACCGCCATGATGCCGTTCAAGGTGGCCAGTATGGCCATGGAAGTGGTCATGTGGGCCGCTTGCTTTCTTGATTATGACACGAGGATGACTATTAAGGTGCGCTTGGCATGGTGTGGTAAGGAATGGTTCCATGGAAAAGCGACAGATTTCATTTGAGAATTTGCCGCCGCAAATAGCGGCGTGGCCCTTTTTAGATGCATATACCAGGGTTACCAACAGTATAGTCCAGTCCAGTGACTTTACACCTTGCACGCGTGGTTCACGTTGAAACGTTATTAAACGCAAGCGATTTTCATCAAAAGATGAAAAAATCATTAATCATAACAATAGATTTTTTCATATATTCAGAGAAAATTCGCGTGCTTAAATATCATTGGCACGCTTCCAAGCAATGGTTTTGTAAATCACCAATGCCGTTGGTATTTTGTTCATTGATTAGGTATTTAAAAAACACACAAAATCAACACCATATAATCGCCCCTCAAGGAGTCGATTGAAGCCAAAGAGCGCAAAGCAATCGACCTGGAACAAGAAGAGAAGGAACAAAAAAAACTGTCCGCTTACAAGCCGGCCACCTTTGGAAAAGGAGCTGTCAGGCGCGCAGATCAGGTGCCAAATTCAATTAGAGCGTCAACAGTATAGCGAGTAAAGGGGCGCGTATGGCATAGCGATAAAAAAAAGATACTAGAAAGTTACCATATAACTTTTTTTATAGCTTTTCAGATTTTCAAAACTCGAGTTCAAAACTGATTTTTTTTCCAAAAACTTCGTTGTGTGTACAATGTTTTTTTTTAAATTAGAATGAAAAACGTATGATGGTAAAATGGCCTGACTAAAAAATCAATTTTAAGTTGACGTATTTATCGTCTATAACATGCGTCAACGTAAAATTCATTTTAGAATTTTATGTCGGACCATTTTCCATCATTCACATTTCGTTTAAGTTTATTCTGTGCACAGGAATCAGAAACGTCAGAGAGTAGCTCATCTAGCGGCTCAGAAGAAACCACCGATGAAAGCGATAGTGAAGAAGTATTGCGTTATTGATGTTCTATTTGGTGATTTATTAGGGTTGGGAACCCGGCCCAACCCGACACGAACCCGATACCCACACATTTTTGTAGCTGAAACACGATTCCCGAAGTCGACTGTACTACCCGAAACGGAACCCGATAACCGACACCAATACCTGAACCTGCGCTACCATACAGGTATACTCGGCGGACATCACACTAAGTATGGAAACCTACCATAACCCATCTGAATAATGAACCAAAAATTATTCAGCTTTTTCATCATAATACTTCGTTTTTACTGAGTCTGCACTGCTCGGCATCTAAACCTGCATGGCATCTGGGCCCCGATAGCATGGATTTCTGCCTGCTTGGCATCTAGACCTGCTTGGCATCTATCGTCCCATTGATGCCAAGCGGGCTACATGCCGGCACATGCCAAGCGGTCTCCATGCCGTGTGGGTGTAGATGCCACGCAGGCTGAACCCCCCCCCCCCCCCCCAAACACCCACGAGACAGCACATGTATGCATCTGACCCCCCCTCCCCAAACACCCACGAGACAGCACATGTATGCATCTGACCCCCCCCCCCCCCCGCAGCCGATTTTAGGCTTTGAATGTGCATATCATTATACTTTTACTCTGGTTACTTTACACCCTGCACGCGTGGTTCCCGCTGGGAGTGTGCCAACGATGGTTAGCACGTGCGAGTTTCATAAAAAGATGACAAAATTGATTGTTGTTATAATGTTATCCATTTACATATTCACATCGATGAATTTTTTCATCCTTTTACGGAAATCGCGTGACTTAATAATCATTGGCATGCTTCCAACACGAGACATAAATCAGTGCGACGGCAGAGTATCATCTACACCGAGTATACTATTGATGCCGTGCCTTTTATATTGTGCATTTCAAATTAATCGATTTGATAGGTAGTCACCACGTTACACGTGCAGACAGAACGGAACTGATTTTAAAGTTCCGTATCTACCTATTTGTGTGGTGCACGTGCAAACACATGTGGACGCGTGCACGCGCACCGCATTGGAATATTGCCAGCTGCGAAAACGTGTGCACACTTATCTAATAATTGCACTGCATTGGACGTTCGCCAATGCCAATTGCACAATCTACTACTAATTTTATAATTACACGTGAGTTGGGCACATTTAATTGCCCAACTCCGGCTTTTTGTCATGATGGAGTGTTTCATTCAGGAGGGTCCGCGGAGTATAAATACCAGAAATGTTTGGTATTCAAATTCTCATGCCGATTTGTCGTAAAGTACCTTAATATCACACGTTTTTGAAAAATGTTCACTTATCTTAGAATTTCAAATTCTGTGTTTGACGAAAAAGAATTACCGTGTTTGCTTGAATAATCATCCTGGGGACTTTTATCAGGGGGCTATTCGAGGGGAATTAAATTTTCATAAAAATTTCCAGCTAATTGTTTGGATAGTTTGGCTTAGTTTGGATTGTGGAATTTTTCATCCAATAACATTACTCCCATAAACCGGAGTGTTTTAAAAGTTCTGAACTTTTTGAATTTACTCTGTGCTCAAAACTGAAAGCGTAAACTTTAAGCCAGGAAAAAGACGTATCCAACTATTTTACTTATGAAAAGAAAAAGTATTTTTAGTATCAACTTATTAGAGGATCCACTTTCAAGAGGTCCATTAAGATAAAATATGCAAATACAGACTAACATATAAATAGGCATATTCCCTCCAAAAACATAGTAAATCAGCATAAAAATATGTTTTATGTACTCGGATGCTTTGAAAACTTATAGGTAAATATGTAAACTGGACTATTTCTTTTTTGGGAGGAATCTGGGAGATCTATAGCCCCAATATAACCTATTTTCTCACGTTTATTACCGTTTTTGTGTAAGAAAAAGTGTATTCTTTACTATGAATTTCAGGAAAATTTCTGGCGAAATAATAAACCCCCCCTCGAATAAACCCCCCCTCAAATTACACCCCCCTCAAATTTTGCTGGCGAAATAATAAACCCCCATGGGGGTATTTCGAGGTAATACGGTAGAAGTGAAATTTTTTGAAGAATTACAAATAGAAGTTGCCATCACTTTCGATGTTGCAAGTAAAAATACTGACGTAGTAGTTGATTGAACTTACTAATCAATTACTGCACTAGTTACAGCGGTAAATACAAGCCTCTCGCTCTCGCCCTACAAGACGTCTCTCGCAATCAAACCCAATCAAAACATGACTCGCTATCGATCTGTGTGGGCAGCGGGGGTGGGGGGGGGTATGCGTCAAACATTGAGCTCAGAAGCCAAACACAAAGGGACATCCATTGTTATGTGTACTTCCATTCTTCTTTGCCCTTTGTGTTTGCCGCCTGAGTTCACATACCTCCCCCCGCCACCCGCCCGCCCGCCTGGATGGCATCTAGACCGCTCGGCACCTGGCCCTACCCGCCCGTTTGGCATCTATGCCACAGTCCGCTTGGCATCCAGCATTGGATAGATGCCAAGCAGGTCTAGATGCCAAGCAGGCAGAAATCCATGCTATCCGAGCCCAGATGCCAAGCGGATTAGATGCCATTTAGGCCTGACCGGTTTTTACTATGGTAAATTAATTACAACATTTGTAATAAATTTTATTCATTAACTTATGGTAAATAGGATTCTGCGCATACTTTGCGGTCCGCCGAGTATACCTGAAAATACCCACGAACCTTTCTCACAATTCAATCATTCAAGCAGTTCAGAACTGTTGTAAATACAACTTTCAGTAGTATTTTGCAGTTGTAATTGACCACTTTCCTCTAATTGGCACAACTTATGACATTCATATAGGTAGGTATACCATGAATAGATAATTCAAATTAGGGCAACATACAATTGTTGATTCATTCAAAAGTGGATTCCAATACTTGGCAATTCTATTACCTGATACCTGATACCTGACTGACACTGACACCTGAAAACCCGACCAGATACCAAACCTAAATACCCAAACTTGATGCTGATACCCGAATCTCTGCAACGGATACTCGATACCCGAACCTGAAAACTTTAAATTCCCAACCCTACTGTAGCGAGTTAGTTATTAGGCAGGATCTGATTATCTCTTGTTTTGTAGAATACTTGTTAATTAATAAGAACTTATGCTTTTAATGTGTCAGTTCAAACAATAAGGAAGTGCATCAAATCAGGTTAATTTATTCACAATACTTTTAAATCACAAACTCTCTCGCGTTTAAGTCGGAATTAGAGCTCAGCGTCGATTCAACGTGAAATGATGACGTGAAATGACGTCGTGAAATTAATTACACGAGTGTGGATCATGCTACGGGTCTACAATTTTCTAAGGATAATATATGAATCAATACCTTAGTCGTGTCCAATACTGAGTGTTATCAGCCACAACTAGAGCGAATTGAAAAATTCAATTTTTATCATTTCACGTCATCATCATTTCACGTCACAGTGTCAGGGAACAACTTGACATTTCACGTCAGACTTTTGCTTGCAATAGAGTAAACAGATAGAATACAGTAAAATTTCGTTTAAAGTGTGCAGTCAGGATAGGTACTGTTTCATTTTGAGGATTCGGAATTCAAGTTAAATTCAGCTTTGGTTTTATTTTTGTAAATATGAAGGTGACGTTAAAAAGTGTAAAAATTTGTTAAAAAAATTCATTGCTTTGAATAAGAAGATTGTGGTGCCAGTTCCGCAAGTGGAGAAGTGAAAGCGCAAATGGCAAAAGCGAAGTGAAATGCCAAGTAAATTGGCAGAAGCTAAGTAAAATAAGAAGTGAGAAGTGAAATGGCCATTTTGTTTTTTAACTCGTCTTGCCATTTTAATTTGCTTTTGCCAATTTACTAGCCATTTCACTTCGCTTTTTCCGTTTGCGCTTTCACTTCTACACTTGCGGAACTGGCCCCAGTACCACAAGTGAAGACGTAAACAAGCAATTTTGAAGTCAGAAGTGTTAAAGTTAAAGGTTGAAAGAAAAGAAAATTCTCTTTTCTTTTAACTTTCCAATTTAATTTTCTTTTAACTTTAATTTTTTTATCATTGACTTCATACTTTAAAATTAGTTTTTTACTTCTCCACTTGCGGAATTTTCACCAGAACTGTTCTTTGGTTTGAAAAGGTATTCCCTCGAATCTACTTTTGTAGAACTGTTTTTCTTGGGCACGCTTTTCGGTGGAGTATTTGGCATTGTTTCTTTCTCTTTCTCAGCAGTTGCCCTTGCCACATTCCTGTTTTCCTGCGGAGAACATTGCAAAAATTCCTGTTCTCCAAATATACCGATTTCCTCGAAATACCCCCGCCCATCGAAAAAAACCGCCCTAAATGGCCACTGTGAATCAATAAACACCCACGTTTAACCCCATTCAAAATTTGCACTATGAAACAATCACCCCCGGGAGTTATTTCGAGAAAATACGGCAGATACAAATAAAAGTAAAAAACCGATCACCCAGTGGCTCAAAACTGTGCACGAACGTGTAAATACCGCAGCGAAACTCACATTGTCCCAGTCACTACGCACATCCTTCAGCGGCACATTGGCATTCTTCAGCTCAGTGGACGCGGTCTCGGCGCTGGACATGGGACTGGCCATTTGCGCGACGGCCATGCCCGAGGGGGGCTTGTGCCTGCCGGTGCCGAGGCGGGTCAGCGCCCGCGACACGCTCTGCGGCATGGCGCTGCACGGACGACCAGTTGATGTTGCCTATGTGGATGGCGTAGGGTCGGTTTTTAAAATGTGTTGTTTTTTGTATACTCGGCGGACATCACACTTACCTAGTATGGAAACCTACCATAACCCATCTGATTTTTGAGCCAAAACTTTTACGGGTTTTTTACATCGTTATATTTCGTTTTGACCATGGAATAATTAATTGTAATATTTATCGCAAGATCTTATTCATTAAATTATGGTATGATTCTGCGCATACCGCAAAGTCCGCGGAGTATAGGAAAGAACCACGTACGCGCACGCCGCATCGGCTGCACGCGTTCGGCCGGACGGACATGAGCATGGTCGAGTTGCGACGAGACATCACGGATGCTGCGAGAGACAGTTTACCGTGTTTCTTCTAATAGAAGAGCGCCGTTCTATTTTTTTCATCAACTTTTTTACCTGCCGTTGTATTGGAGGCTGCCGTTCTATTTTTTCGCCAATTCTTTCACACCATTTTTCATTTGAATTAAGTGTTATTTTTAATAGATATTGAGCAATATTTCAATATCAGAGCATCAATTTGAAATTTAACATCTACCTATTTGCATGCTTTCAATGTTCTCGCTATCCATTTTTTATCGGGTGGGCGCGCCAGCGCCATCCCTCGCTGCCGAGGGAGGGCGCAAGCGACCCACCCATAATATGGTCAGAGACAGCAAAATGCGGAAAATCGAAAATTAAAACTCAAATAACTTTAGAACGCCATTAGATACAAGGAAACCGTCTACGCCGTTGGAAAGCCCGTGTCGGAAAGTATATTGACTCCAATTCTCAAACCGATTGGTTGAACTGGAAAAAAGTTTTTCAAGAATTTCGTTCTGAGGTGCTGTTCTTGTTCTTGTTGTTGTTGTTGTTGTTGTTGGGATGAAAAACTTCAAACTGCAATAACTTCCCTGTAACACAACCGATTTTATTGAATAATGGCTCATATGAAAGAGCTTATGATGCAATTTATTATTTTACAAAAAATTTGTTACAGGCTCCGCCCACTTTAGGACAGTAGCGGTTTGAAATCTTAAAACATGAATAAATTTAAAATTTGAATACAAAGTATGCAATAAAAAAAATTTGTTGATGTGCGCTGGGACAAGAGCTTTCAAATGAGCTCTTTTTGGCTAATTTTGATTGAGATTTAGAAAAGTTATTTGAGTTTGCGTGTTTTGTGTAAAATGCGCATGTGTGCTGAAAGTGCTGCTTGATTTTATACTGGGTCCAGTTTAGTTAAAAACGGATTTCGCGTGACAAGGAGATGCTAATAAAAAAAAAAGTTTTTTTAAATTATTTTATTTTTCAAACTTTTTAATTTTAGATCTTTATTTATTTAAAGTTATTGAATTTTTAAATTTGAAAATAATTTATTTTGTTTTTTTTTAAACTTAATGAACGCAAAATTTTTTTAAACTTGTTTATCTTAAATTTTGCTTTAAATTTTCAAATTTAAAAATCATTATTATTACTTTTTATATATTTTTTTAAAATTATTATTTTTTGTTATACTCATGCTTTTATATTTGTTTCTTTGTTTTAACATATTTTTATTAAAAAATAAACACAAAAAAATATTTATATATTTTTAATAAAATTTTTTTTTTGAAAATGTGTTTAATTTTTTTAATAAAAAAATGTGTTGATTTTTTGTTTGAAAATTAAAATGAATAAATAATTTTTTAAATTATATTTGAGCTTTTTATCATTTTAAATTATTTGCATTTTTATTTTATTCCTATCTACTTTATTCTTATAATTTAATTTATATTAAAATCAAAATAAATTAATTATTTTTATATTTAAATTCAAGTTTTGTAATATTTTTTTTATTTTGGTTAGTTTCTACTATTTTTATTTTAGTTTAAATTGAATTATATTAAAGAAAATTGAAAAAAAATTTGCTGATTTTTTTGGTTGAAAATTAATACACTTAAATAATTTTTTTAAATTATATTCAAGTTATTA